>CANUEY010077568.1:0-44024 GCA_948099555.1 Croton setiger
TGTAAACTCTTTTTAAATTTTCCGAAAAAATTAAACTTTTTCTTCTAACCTTCAGACTTGTCTAGGATGATAAAAAAATAAATATGTAATTATTTAATAAAATCTTAATTGAAAGAATAGATAATTGCTATAGTCATAAAAGGTGAATAGTTGTGTTTTACATAATAAAATCTTATCACATCAGATTAAAATATTAAAGGTGTTTATTGTAGCTGGTTATCATGTATGTTATTAAACTTTAGGTCTTTAGTTCGAACCTTGATGTGAATGTTTTTCATTCTTATAGTAAGTGGGACTCACATGTTTGATTTAATAATTAGGATGCTTCGATTCAAATAAACCAAAGGGTAGTTTTGTCATTTTGAAAAAAAACGTTGACTTTGACCGTTACCGGAAAGACCTGAAAGTCTATTATTAAAAAGTTAGGGATTAATTGATACAATTTTAGAAATAGAGAAATCTCCGAGTCTATTAGACCAAACCTCAGGGACCCAATAGTTATTACCTTTTTTTTAATGAAACATAAATTACAATAATAGATGATTTTTTTTCTTTTCAATATCATCTTTAGATCTTGATAGAAAATATTAATTTTTAGAACAAAAAATTGATCATTCAAATAGAATAACAAAATTAATTATCTGCAATTATGTTTCCGAACATTAAGTATTTTGAAAAATTTGTAACGATTGAAATTTGCAGAAAAATTAAATAACTGCATATTAATTGAGGAACGGACTGCATTATCAAGCTCCATTAATAGAATATCATTATCCATACTTTAAAATCTAAGATTTTTATAGAAATATTAATAATTCATTTTATACATTGAACTAACAGAATCAAACACATAAATATAATATATAAGAAATTTCATAAAGAAGACGAAACACCAAAACAATTCTACAGCAATGAGACAAAAACTACAATAGATACAGATTTTTTTCTAAGTAAGTAAAACTTATTAAAAATAAATAAGAAAAATTGGAAAATATCAAAATAGGAACCGCTGCTGATCAATAAAAATTTGATGTGGCTCAAACAATGAAACTAAAAAACAACTTCAAAGGAGATAATGTGAGAGAGAGGTGGTATGTTTTTTTTTTATATATATATTAAAATGTTAGTGGCATTGACAGAAAGTTTTATAGTTTTAATGGTTTTTAATATGGTAGATACAGTTTTGGCTATAATATTTACTACTAATGCACAATAATTATTAAAATTATTTTTTCAAAAAAAATAATCTGTTACAAATGTCATATTTTGAACTTTGTTACTAATCAATTGATTAAAATTTGATAGATGAAATATTTTAATTAGCTATTTAGATAAATAATAATAAGATGAAATGTAAATTCAACAAATCTTAAAATTATCTTACTCCGATATTATGCAGAACGGAGTAGAATTTAGAAAAAATAAATATGTAGAGTTAAATGGATGTATTTAAATCTTTGTTATTATATTTTTTTGTTAAAAAATTAAAATAAAAAATTGAAAAAGAAAAAAAAATTCAAAACCACTCCAACTCCAAGAAGATATGCCCGGAATTCGACCCAAAAAAGAATGACTTGCTTACCATAGAAACCTTCTTTTTTTAGTTAAATTTTTGAGAGTAGAGTTTGTCCACAAATTGACATCCCTGGTGGATCAAAAGGACCTTCCTATCCTATCACTATCACGTATTTGAATGCCAACCTAATTCCATAGTCAAATGATTAAGAAGCTAAACATTATATTATGTCTTAATGAAATAGAACTGCCAAAATACTAATCCAAGCGTAAATAACTTAAACTTCTATTAATAATAACACTAAATTCCATTGTTTAATTAATGAGTTGGATTTATTATGAAAAAGGAAAATTTACTCCTCATAATTTTCTCTTAACTAAAATTCAACTAATTTCAGTAACCAATTAAATATGAGTTTGAAAAATAGGGTGACCCAAAGAATATTTAGGTTGAAAAAAATGGAGGGATTGGCTTTAAATTCACTTCCAAGACAATGGGATAGTGGTCCATTCCATTCCTCTCATATTATTATATTTTTATTTTTTTAAAATAATAATTAAGTTAAATCCTGAGTCGTTGCTTTAATTTAGAACAGCTGTCTTTTCAATTGAATGCCCCAAATCACTAACATTTTCTGGTTGAATCCATAATTATCAATACAAATTAGGAAAGGTTTAATTTTAGCTGGTAAAAAATTGAAAATGGACAAAGTATTTCTTGATAGTTGGTGCAATAAATAAGAAAATAATATTCATATTCATTATCTTATAAATTCTCATTTAACCACAAATACTCCCTCCCATTCTAGAAGGAGCTTAGAAACTGGGAAAAACCCAAAATATTAAGCCAAAATATGTTTTATTCTCTCCTCAAATGTTGACATTTCGACGACCAAAACTGTATAATAAAAGCCAAAAACGACATAGCGCGGCGCGTGTGGAAAAACGTGTGGAAAAAGAAAAAAGAATTACCACTCAGACAAGCGCAGAACCACTAGCACATTAAGTTATGTCTCTTTTCTTTATCCTTTTTCTCCTCAAAAAATATTTAAAAATAAAAATAAAAAGCTCTTTAGTCAAAAGCTGCATTGGGACCCTCCACTTCTTTTTCCAATCTTCATTTCCTAATCATAATTTTAATTCTATTTAATTACAATTATCAGTGTATAACTATCAAGACTCGAGAGTCCACTCTTCTTACCTTAAACAACATTATCAACTATCCAGTTGTAAAGCAAAAACCTTATAATATAACATTGAATTATACAGATCACAAGAACCAAGAAATTTGTAATATAATGTCCCTTAAAAAAAAATTAACTTTTTTTTTTTATAGTAGCAAAGTTAAGGTAGGCGAAAAAGATGGATTTCATTTTCCACCTTTTAACGTAAAATTATTACGTCCAGTTCCTCGTTTCGGATGCACATTGAACTATATGCGCCATTTCATATTTAATGGTGCATTTCTTAACCTGTTTGCACCATTTAATGGAAAATATGACATAATAGTTGCATCTTCAAACAAATTGCATTCATATTATAGACACTACTTATCATTGGTAAAGAAATGTGTTTTACTTCCCCTGTGAGAACTATTGTGACAGTCTAACATGTACAAATAAATGTAATGCACCCTGTACCGTCTAAATCATTGAAAGACAAGGGTAAAATTCTTCTAATTTGAGAAAAAGTGCAAAAATCTTATTATTTGGAACCACCAAAATGCAATAAAGTTTCTATCTTTTGCAGACGGAGGTAGTATTAGTCTTAGAAAAAGAAAGAAATTTCCTTTTTCAATAGTAAAGAAACAAATTTATTGCCCCATCATTATATTTTCTTTTTCTTTCATCAATTTAATAACTACTAGTAGTAGTAGCAAGCAAAGCCCTAAAGAGAGGGGGAAAAACCCAGATACAGAATCAAAAAAAATCATGCCTTCAAGACCCTTACCTTCAAGTTTTGATCATCCTAAACCAGGTTTTATTACAAAAACTAGAATCTTGTTCTTGATACTTACAATCTCAGCTTCTGTTGTGATTATTTCTACAATTCTTTATTTTCTTTACCATCTTTGGTATTCTCTTGTAAATCGCTCAAGAACTATCCCTTTTGACTCCACTACTCCTTTAAAGCTACAAAAATTCCATTACAAAGAGCTTAGAATTGCCACCAATGATTTTGATGATCAGAATATTATTGGTAAAGGTGGTTCTGGTACTGTCTTTAGAGGCATTGCAAGAGATGGGAAGCTATATGCTATTAAGAGGCTTGATACTTTCTCTTTACAATCAGAGAGAGAATTTCAAAATGAGCTGCAGATTCTTGGTGGGTTAAGATCACCTTTTTTGGTTACTTTGTTGGGATATTGTGTTGAAAAGGATAAAAGATTGCTTATTTATGAGTATATGCCTAATAAAAGTTTGCAGGAATTGCTATTTGGAGATGGGCATTTGAGTCTTAGTTGGGAAAGGAGATATAGTGTCATTCTTGATGTTTCAAAAGCACTCGAATTTCTGCATCTTGGATGCGATCCACCGGTTATTCATGGGGATATTAAGCCCAGCAATGTTTTGCTTGATTTTGATCTTAGAGCCAGGATTTCTGATTTTGGGTTATCAAGAATTAAGGTGGAAGGTGAGTTTGGTGTGGATTTGTTTAGCCAAGATTTGGGGAAGAGTCAAGAATTGTGGAAAAGTCAAGAGCTTTCTGGAAATTTGACTTCGGAGACTCCTGCAATTGGTACTCCTGTGGAGAGCTGTCATGAGGTAGATTTTGCTCTTGCTTTACAAGCTTCTTCTTCATCCAAAAATAGTAAAACATGTTATAATGTTAAAGCTTTGAATGTGAATTCTTTGAATTACAATGCTAACATTGTTAGTGAAAGTGAGGTTAAAGCAGGGAATGGGAAGGGGAAAGAGGTTTCTAGTTTGGATATTAGTGGGGATGATTGGAATGGTAAGTTTTTACCTTATGATGATGAGCCTAGTAGTATTGATCATAGTAAAGAATTGAATTTTACTGCTGCTTCTTCTGTTGTTGATGATTCTACTGGTGCAAAACAATGGGGTAAAGATTGGTGGTGGAGACAGGATGGGAGTGGTGAATTGTGTAGTAAAGATTATGTTATGGAGTGGATAGGGAGTCAGATTTGCCCCTCTGCAAATCCTGATTGGGAAGAGGAAAAGAAAAGTATTGCTGATAGAACTGAATTACATAGTTTAGCCAGGTTGGATAAAGTAGAAGATGGAAATGAAGCTCAATTGCAAGATTTGGGATTTGAAAATCACATTGCAGGGTTTGAGAAGAAAGATTCAAGAGGCAGGAAGAATCGTAGAAAGAAAAATAGGAAGATGCAAGAATGGTGGAAAGAAGAACATTTAGATGAGATTAGCAAGAAAAATACTAGGCTCAAGAATCTTGAAACAAAGTTGAAGAAAAGGTTTAAAGCTCCACACTTCCATTTGAGCCGTCGGTTTCATTTCCATAGGAGAAAGAAATCTGGAGACCAGAACAGAAATGACATTGAACAAAATGGGGAGTTTAGTTTCAGAAGAGGTTGGAAGAAAAAGAATGTACATTCCACAGGAAGTGATATGTGGAGTGGAGATCTTTTTAGCCGCGAATTGAGCAGCACGACAAGCATGCGAGGGACTTTGTGCTATGTAGCTCCAGAATATGGTGGGTGTGGGTACTTAATGGAAAAAGCTGATATATATAGTTTAGGGGTTTTAATTCTTGTGATTGTGTCTGGTAGAAGGCCACTGCACGTTCTTGCTTCGCCAATGAAGCTTGAGAAAGCGAACTTGATAAGTTGGTGTAGACAATTAGCTCAAGCTGGCAACATTTTAGAACTTGTAGATGAAAGATTGAAGGATGAGTATAATAAAGAGCAAGCAAGCTTGTGTATCAATTTGGCACTAACTTGTTTGCAGAAGATGCCTGAATTGCGACCCGATATTGGAGAGATTGTAAGGATTTTGAAAGGGGACATGGACCTTCTGCCTCTACCATTTGAGTTTTCTCCCTCTCCTCCATCTAAACTGTTTAGTCGGTCGCGGAGAAGACACAAATCCAATGCAGAGTAACTAGTTTTTTGGTAAATATTCTTTATTTTTTGTTCTTTTTGTGATTTGGTATTTGGTGTTTCACTGATGAAAACATGTAGGGACTGAGGGGTGCTTTGATCTATGTAAATTGAGCAAATATTTTCTGTTTTCTTTGCCTTTAACTGGATGCAAATATTAATTAATGGCTCAAACTCAAATCCATTTACTTTTGCTGTTAGGTTGTGATGTTGATGATTGTAGGATTAGGACGAAGAAAGCTGAATTGGGTATATTCTTAATCATTTGCATAGAACAACAGACCATACTTACAGTTTCTGCTTAAACTGTTTCTTTGTCTTTTACTTGTGTTTTCAAATAAAACCTCAAATCGCATATATTACATTCATTTGATTTAAGGTTGAAATGTATATGCATATAGCTAATAACAACCTAATATAAAAATCAGTAATATAGATTTTTGTTTTTCTTCTGTAGTGAATTCTGTTTTCCAAGAACATTTACTGATATAGACTCATTTGCTCTTTGGATTAACTATCTTTTTCTAGAGAGAGAGAGAGAGAGGGAAGGGGGGAAGGTATGGTGAAGAAAATGAAGTACCAACCGCATTATTATATCTATGACTATAAGCTTTTATTATTAATTATTTAAGTTCCAGTTACAATTATTACTATTATTATTTGGGGAAAGAAAAATACTTGAGTTTCAATATGTTTGTCCTTCAGTTGAGGGCACCATTTATTATGGGATATTAAAACCATGTAAGGAGCAAGGACCATATTTATAATCATAACAAAAAAAAGAATTCGGCATGGAGAGTTTTACTGACCTTAACAGTCTTATCCAATTAGAATTCGAATTAGTCAGTACTCGTAATTTAATTGAAATTTTTGATAGTTAAATTTTTTAAAAAAAAGGAATAATTATTTTCAAGTCTCTAAGATTTTTTATAATTTACGATCATGTCTTTCAATTCTGAAAAACTATTTGTAAGCCCTTTAAGTTTTAAGTTTTATGCTATCGAGTCTTTTTGTCCAATTTCTATCCATTCTCCCTTTCAATTAAAATGACTAAAATATCTTTTATATTATATTTAATTTAAATCCTTAAAGTTTAATCTATATGCTATCAGGTCCTATTAATATTTTTATGTATTTAATTTTAACTTATTATTATTATTTTCCCATCTTCTCCATCAACACACACCATGTCACCACCACCACACCCACCCACCCACCACCATCACCACCACCATCTTCTCTCATTCCTTTCTAGTCATAATCACCACCAACCACCCAATTTCCAGCAACAGCAGCCACCTACAATTACTACTCAAATTACATACCATCAGTATGTAAATTAATTTTTACATATTATCAGTATGTAAATTTTTTATAATAATTACTTTTATACTCCTGATTTTTTTACATAATGATTATTATGTAAATTGATTTTCCATACCATTAATATATACATTGATTTTTATGAAATTATTTTTATACCCCTAAATTATTTTTAAATACGAATCATTATATAAATTGATGTTTACATACCATTAGTATGTAAATTGATTTTTTATGACAATTACTTTTATACTCTTAAATTATTTTTATATACTGATCAATATGTAAATTGATTTTTTACAGACTATTAGTACGTAAATTGATTGTTTGTTTATACTGATTTACATACTGAAAATTTGTTTATATACTTTTTTTTATATTGTTTACATACTGATTTCAATATGTAGATCTCTACAAAAAATGAATTTTTTATAAACGTAACAATATGAAAATCAGTATATAAATTGAATTTGATATATACATCAAATTTTAGAATTTTTTTTTTCACATTTTAACATCTAAATAATATAGTTTTTCACATTTTAATTCCTAAAGGACCTAAATGAAAATATTAAAAAACTTTAGGCACTAAAATGTAAATTGACAAAAAGCTCTTCTTCTTCCTCCTTTCTTTTCTCTATTTGTTTTTAACGACTGTTGCTGTCGTTTTGCAGTCACCATTTATGCCTAGAAAACGATGGTATCGAACTCAATTCATGATGGCAGTGAGTGTTGGAACTGTGTGCAACAGAAATATGTGTATATCGTAGCATGTACTCGACGAAATCAAGTTTTTTCGGCCAGCGTTTTTGAATTTTGACCCGTCTTTTGTTGACTTTCGGTAAGCCAACAACAGTTTTAAGGGTACCAGATAACTTACCGACGTGAGAGGTTTCGACCGGTACCCTCCGATCGGTGGTTGGACACTTTCCAGCGGCAGCGCCACATGAACACTGTTTCTGGTAGTATTTCTCTCGATGGTGTTTGCAATATTAAATAAAAATTAATATTTAATTTATTTTTAATTAGGTAAATTATTATTTTAATGATGAGAAGGGTTTTTTGATATAAAAAAATATTATTTAATTAATTTTTTAAAAAATACTATTTACTTAACAATAAAAATTAAAATATATTATATACTAAGTCGTATCCAAATGTGCTCAAGATTCACAATCTTATAAAAAAGGGATTGTTTTAGAAATATTCAGAAAAAAAGAGTCAAAAAATATGAACCACGTCAAAATATTCAGAAAACATTATAGAAAAAAGCATTTTATGGGAGAAATACAACCATCACCCGTTCCCACATGCAAAAACTTGCAGGCATGTATCCTCCGCGCCTATTGATCATTAGTTTACAGTTAGTTTACATTAGGTTTATAAAAATTTATTATTTGTCAATTTTTTAAATATCAATTTATAAATAGTTTATGAAACGTTTTTTAAATGTATATGAAATTCCAATAGTAATAAATAACATATTTTCAAAAAGCTTATAACCAATTTACAATCAAGTTACGCTAACGAAAGTCAATGTACAACTTTTTAAATATTTACACGTCCAATAGTAAAAGAATATCTCTCTCTCTCTCTCTCTCTCTCTCTCTCTCTCTCTCTCTCTCTCTCTCTCTCTCTCTCTCTCTCATGGCACTAGTAGTGGACACGGGCTAGGCCAGGCTGCTTATGGATCACGGCTTGCCAGGCCATGAGTTGAGGCTCTCATGGCACTAGTAGTGGACACGGGCTAGGCCAGGCTGCTTATGGATCACGGCTTGCCAGGCCATGAGTTGAGGAGGGGAGGAACTAGAACCGATTCACCGAACCGTCGGGCAGGAGGACCGCCGGTTAACCGACGGGCTGGGGGGAGATAATCAACTTTTTTGCCATTTTTTTTTCAAATTAATCCCGTTAATCGACAGTTCAATTGCACGGTTCGGGCAGTTCAATTATGGTTATAGTTCATGGCGGTTAACAGTTTAAAAATCTTCTGAACCTTAACCGGACCGCCGAACGACCAGTTAGGCCGGTTATGGTTTACAGGCGAGCCGAACCGGTTAGGCAACGAGCCAAAACCGGCAGGCCCAGTGGACGGTTGACTACATGGCACATGGTTTACAATATAATAATAAAGGTCGCACAGAAAATTAAAAGTCAAAGCATAAAAATGAATTAAAAAATTATAATGTTATAAAAGAAATAAGATGAGATGCCTATTACGGGGATATTGTAGAGGTGCCCATGGCCGGATTGGCCCGTTCGGCCTGTCTGGCGCAGTCCGCCAAAAGCTCGGACTGGCTCGCCATTGAACCGGAATCGGTCGGTCAATGGGCCGGTTCTGGTTCAATGTTTTTTCGAAACGTAACCGTTACGAACCGTGAACCGTTGTCGAACCGTTCGAACCATTGAAATGAACTGTCGGTTAATCGTTAAATTTTTTTAAAAAAAGGGCGAACCGCTGGTTAATCGGCGCCGATTCATCTTCTTCCGAACCGTGACCCGGCGAGCCGCGGCCACCTCTAAGATATTGTTCGTAATGGATGGGAAGGGAAGTAACCGGTCAAAGGTACTACAACACGTTACATTTGTATAAGTTTGGAGTAACGATAGATAGAGTTAAAAAATATGAGGTACCGTAAAATATTAAAATTAGGGTATATGACGGGTGCAAATAAGCCATGATTTACTTAACCATTAATGGAAAGTTGGAATTTTATGGTAGTTGAAAATGATATCATGAATGATGGATTATCACACAAACGTATCGTTAGTGAAATAGTTAATAAATTGGTAATGATTGGACACCTAAGAAAGAAATGATATGTGTTGCGAGTTTATTATTATAATTTAGAAGTATGCACCCACGAAACTTTATTCTGGTTCTATGAATATGTCCATCAATAAGTTCAATTGTCATAAATGAATGTATATGTGTGGGGTTGTAGCATAAGCTGATCATCAAGACTTTTAAACTATAGATATTCTCTATTTGCAATTAAACAATGTCAATTTTAGTTTTAACGAAATAAAAAAAATCATTTGATCAAAAAAATAAAATAAATTTAGAAACCCAACAAACCCGAACTAGCTGCTGGTTTAACACAAGATAATAATGTTGCTTGTGCATGAGTCACAACATTAGCTTCATGAAAAGCCAAAAGAAGACATTAAAGACTTAAGTTTAAGTAACCTAGTTACTGATTAACAAGTTCCTTGGAACCTACTGCCCATTTCTAGACAAACTATTCTGAGATTAGCATATTTGATAAGCATAGCTCCTCCAATTTCAACTTTTGGATGGAAAATCTCTCACCACCAAACACCATTGTTAGATTAAGAAAGATGTTGTCTAAATGGAAAAACAAGCATGCGTATGCGCTTACACAATTTCAGTTTTTTAGTTATGAATGACGTCACCACTCCAGCTAATTTCACAATCCTCAAACTTGTAGTATTTCTATTTTAATTTGCTGTTAAGTAAATACCATTCAATTAAATGGTACCTTATTTTATTTTTTTAAAATACAATATTTCTTCCAGATAGCCGCCTCTTTTCTTGTGCTTAATACATATATTAGAACATTTTCCTGTACCCACTTTTTCAAAATTACATAACTAGTTCCCGTTCAATTTTTAATTTTTTAGTTTCAATTTTGATAAATAATTTTTTATTACTAATAATAGTTGAAGTTGGGATTATGTAATTTTGACTTTCCATTTTATATGTAATTATATTTACAATTTTATTAAGTTTTTTGTAATTTTAAAAACTTCACACTCAACCACTATTAAAATCCTTTATATATTTTTTCCTTAAAAAAATAAAAAATCTGAACACTAACCAAATTGCTATTTAAAATATAACTGAACCACCGTTTAAAAAGTTACCAGACATTGTGTTATTAATATTTAGTGAACTAGTGATTGTACTACTTTTTATTTCAATTAGATACAAATACTATTTCATTATCATAATCATATAAAATTATGTGTATGTAATAATTTAAACACTGCTATTAAACCATTCAATAATATTTTAAGTACATGGCTAGCCCGCAATGTTTTTTGTCATAATTTTTACTCGTTTTAATATTATTAATTTTAATGGGTATTTTATTATATTTGTTGACCCCACTTTTTAGAATGTATTATAGACACTTTTTGTCATTAGAAAGGGAGTGACGAGATTGCAGTATTAGACAGCCTATTTCGCAACAGGTTTTTATTTTTTCATCATATTTTCTGTCATGCATAGCTAATTCATTTTTTTTCAGTTAAGACTAGAACCAAGATAAAAGTTTGATTTTGATTGTGAGATTACCGAACTTAATTGAATTTATTAATATATCCTTTAACGAATTAATATAATCTGATTAGGTAGAACCTTTTGGGTTATGTTAAAAAAGAATATAATCAGAATGCTCGTAGTTACTGTTAGTCTGGGTAAGATTTTACTAGATTTTAAGACAATTAACTGTTAAATTCTTCGTTGTACTTAAAATTGCTAGTTAATTAGGAGTTGTTATTAGATCGTATCTTAACAACTTATTATTGCGGTAGAATTGGTTGATCGACTTTCTTATTGTCTATAACTTATTTTTAATATGAATTAAAAAGTCATTCTTGAATAATGATCAATCGAATCGAATTTACTACCGCGGTATGCCTTGATTGAATTTGTTTCCCATTATTTCAGTTTAATACTAAACTGTTGCTTGTTTTAATTTTCCGATTAATTAATTTCCTTTCAAGTTTTAATCCATTTTATTTTATTTATTTTTAATTTCAATTCTGACGATTTACGATAAATTAGTCTCTTGGATTCGAATATTCTCACCCTATTTATAAATTTTGTTTTATAATAGAGAATTCGAGGTCGATCAAATTATTTTATGTGATATTTTAAAAATAAATTAAATATGTAAACTATGATCTCTTAAAATTAATTTCGAGACTACATACAAATAATTTATGATTTGATTTTGTTTAGAAAATAATAATAAATAAAAGAGAAATTAGAAATTCGTCATTATATGCGAGAGGCCGTTCCATAATGTTTGGATAAATAAAGGGAAAAAATTATTGAAGTTACATGGCTGACGTAATTGATTTTGTTATGAACAGCCGCCACATCCGTGTCGAGTGATGGCGCTCTATAAAGCACCAACCTTTCATTTTTCGTTGCCATAATGTTTCTCGCACTATAATTCATAATAATATCTTCTTGCATTACTATTTTCTTTAATGAAAATTTGAGCAAATCTTCTTTTCTGTTTTATTTCTTACTAGTTCTTGGTTCGTTTTGTTAAAAGGAAAATGGACGGTGTTGAACTTTTTGTACCAGGTAGTAGTTTACGACGAGATGATTCTTCTATATGGACTAGAAGCAATGCTATGGAAGGTTTTTCTAAATCTTCCCGAAAAGAAGAAGATGATGAAGAAGCTCTTAAATGGGCTGCAATTGAAAGATTACCAACTTATGATCGTTTGAAAAAAGGGTTATTAACTTCTTCTAAAGGTGATGCTGCTGAAATTGATGTGGGGAGTCTTGGATTTCCTCAAAGAAAAGCTTTGGTTGATAGATTGGTGAATGTTGAAGAAGAGGGTAATGAAAGATTCTTGTTAAGCCTAAGGAAACGCATTGATAGGTAGGTTTTTGTTATGTATGAACAGAACTCTGTTTTTTTATTTCTGGGTTTCTGTTTTTTTATTTTTCAGTACTGATTTTTTGTTTTTGAATTTAGGGTTGGAATTGAACTCCCCACCATTGAAGTTCGATTTGAGCATTTGAATATTGAAGCAGAAGCTCGTATTGGTAGTAGAGCTTTGCCCACGTTCTTTAATTTCTGTTTTAACATAGTAGAGGTAAGTAAGAAATATATATATATGTTTTTACTATTATATTATGTAATATTCTGCTTCTGTTTTATATGTATTTATACTGTTTCTCTTGATTTTTCTGTTTAATTTTGAAAAGGGTTTCTTGAATAATCTTCATATCCTTCCAAATAGAAAGAAACAACTCTGCATCCTTCAGAACATTAGCGGGATCATTAAGCCAAAAAGGTAAGGTGACACTGAACTGAATCATTTTTCATGCAAATTTGGAAGCCTAATTCTGGTATGTTTTTATTGAACATGTATATTTCAGAATGACATTGCTTTTGGGTCCTCCAAGTTCTGGAAAGACCACTCTTTTATTGGCTTTGGCTGGTAAACTTAATCCCAAATTAAAGGTTGTTCATTCTATCATATGCAGCTTTATGTTCACTTTTTGCCTTTTTTTTTCCTATAAATCTTCACTTTTTAGGTTCTTCTCTTATTTGAGAATTCAATTTTTAATGCAGTTTTCTGGTAGAGTGAGTTACAATGATCATGGCATGAATGAGTTTATTCCTCAAAGAACAGCTGCTTATATCAGTCAACATGATACCCATATAGCAGAAATGACTGTGAGGGAAACCTTAGCCTTTGCTGCTAAATGCCAAGGGGTCGGACATCGATATGGTTAGTTTAATACTATTCACTATTAATCTAACATATGAAATTTACAATGTATTTTAGAGATATTTTTATGATCAAAATATGACTAATCATCAAAATATTGTTGATTTATAGAGATGTTAACGGAATTATTAAGAAGAGAAAAAGAATCAAAAATCAAACCTGATACTGATCTTGATCTCTACATGAAGGTAAGAGAAAAGTATGGAGTTTTTAAGGATCTGGTCTTGTAATAAACAAGTTCATACTCAGTGTTTCTATAAGGTTTGATGTAGATTAGAAAAATCTTCTTCATTTCTTCAATTATAGATTAAAAGTAAAGAACTATCGCTAAATATTTTGGTTTTCATGGAAATCAATTTTGAATTTTATTTTGCTATTTCTGGTGTAGGCAATTGCAACAGAAGGTCAGGAGACCAATGTGATCACAGATTATGTTCTTAAGGTGCTATGACCATGACTTTGATAATTCAAGATACCAAAAAAAGAGAAAAATATGTTCTTTATAAATTAATTCCTGGTATATTAAATTGTCAGATTTTAGGACTAGAAGTATGTGCAGATATTATGGTGGGGAATGACATGTTAAGGGGTGTCTCCGGAGGACAAAGGAAGCGTGTCACAACAGGTAAGGAACCTCAGTTAGGCCTATTTGGAATTCATTTTGTATCAGAATCTCAATTGACCATATGAAATTGTAGGTGAGATGCTTGTTGGACCAGCAAAAGCACTCTTCATGGATGAGATTTCCACTGGTTTGGATAGTTCAACTACTTTCCAAATTGTTAACTCGATAAAGCAATACATTAAAATTCTTAATGGAACGGCTGTCATTTCTCTCCTTCAGCCTGCACCGGAGACTTTTGATCTCTTTGACGATGTTATTCTCCTGGCGGATGGTCAAATTGTGTATCAGGGCCCTCGTGAAAATGTGCTTGAATTTTTTGAGTTTATGGGATTCAAATGCCCTGAAAGAAAAGGAGTTGCTGACTTCTTGCAAGAAGTATGAAGAAACGTCGATGGTTTTAATTATCTTTTTCAGGTTCTTGAATATCAAGAAAATATAATAATACTGAATGACCTTGAAATGTAATTAATTGCAGGTAACATCAGAGAAAGATCAGCAACAATATTGGGCACAAAGAGATAAGTCTTACAAATTTGTGACAGTTAAGGAATTTGCTGAGGCATTTCAATCTTTCCATATTGGAAGAAGACTTGAAAATGAGCTTTCTGTGCCATTTGATAAGACCAAGAGCCACCCAGCTGCTTTGACAACAAAAAAGTATGGTGTTGGAAATATGGAGCTTCTTAAAGCTTGCTTCTCAAGAGAGATTTTGCTCATGAAGAGGAACTCATTTGTTTATAACTTCAAGCTTACCCAAGTTAGTATTGGCGGTTCGATACCAATTGTTTGTTTATTATTCCATATTCCAAAGAAGGCTTTCATATGTAATTGTGATTTTTTACTTGAACCAGGTTGCAATAGTGGCAATCATTGCAATGACAGTATTCCTCCGGACTGAGATGCACCGAGGTTCAGTAATTGATGGAGGACTCTATGTTGGTGCTTTATTCTTCTCTGTGGCGTTTATCATGTTCATTGGCTTGTCAGAAATTTCAATGACCATAGCAAATCTTCCAGTGTTCTATAAGCAAAGAAAACTCATGTTCTATCCTCCATGGGTATTTTCTCTTCCCCCGTGGATCACTAAAATACCCTTCTCACTCATTCAAGTTGCTGTTTGGGTGTTCCTCACATATTACGTTATAGGATATGAACCTAATGTTGGAAGGTAAAGAAACTTCGAAAAAGAAAATGTAAAAGACAAGCATATATCTGTTTTCTTGGCAACTGAACATGGTGTACATTCTGCAGGTTTTTTAGGCAGTACCTTCTGCTTGTTCTTATTAGTCAGATGGCTTCAGCATTGTTTAGATTTATTGCTGCTGCGGGAAGGAGCATGGTTGTAGCCAACACATTTGGATCTTTTGCATTGCTCGCACTTTTTGCATTGGGTGGCTTCATCTTGTCAAGAGGTACGCTTAAGTTTCAGAACCTTGTGCTGATTGAAAATTAGTCCTTTCTGTGAACTAACTTTGTTTTCTTTGTTAAATGCCATAGAAAACATAAAGAAATGGTGGATATGGGGTTACTGGATATCACCGTTGATGTACGGACAGAATGCAATTGTTTCTAATGAGTTCTTTGGAAAGAGTTGGAGCAAAGTAATATCTTGAATCTCTTAACAGTATTTCTGGGTTGATAATTGACTTACTTCTCATTTACCTTGATTGTTATAGGTTCTTTCAAACTCCAATGAACCACTGGGAATTCAAGTTTTGAAGTCTAGAGGATTTTTCCCTGATGCAAATTGGTATTGGATTGGAGTAGGGGCATTGGTTGGGTTCACTCTACTTTTCAACCTATGTTTCACTCTAGCTCTAACCTACCTGTGCCGTGAGTATCTTTACTTCATTTTAAGTTATCTGAAGAGACAACATATTATTAACATGGTGCAAACTATATCTGCAGCTTCGCAAAATGCTCAAGCTGTTATATCTGAAGACTCTGCAAGTGATGAACCAGAAGGTAGGAAGAAAATCAGCCACCAGGAAAAAAAGGGAATGATTCTTCCATTTGAACCATATTCCATCACCTTCGATGATATCAGATATTCTGTTGACATGCCACAGGTAGGACAAACTATGTTAATTGCTGCTCAAAACCATTATGGCAGGCTGAGAATATAGAACAAGAATGATTTTTAAATTAAATTTTGCAGGAAATGAAGAACCAGGGTGTTACGGAAGGCAGATTGGAGCTATTGAGGGGTGTCAGTGGTGCTTTTAGGCCAGGTGTTCTAACAGCTCTAATGGGAGTTAGTGGTGCTGGTAAAACTACTTTGATGGATGTGCTGGCCGGTAGGAAAACTGGTGGATATATAGAAGGAAACATAACAATTTCTGGATATCCAAAGAGACAAGAAACTTTTGCTAGAATATCAGGATATTGTGAACAAAATGACATACATTCGCCACATGTTACTGTTTACGAATCTTTGCTCTACTCAGCTTGGCTTCGCCTGCCTCCTGAAGTGAACAATGAAACCAGGAAGGTAAGAAATTTCCGCTTAAAATTTCTTGAGCTCTATACGTAAATACAATACAAGTTTTTCTATAAAAATTTCATGAACTACGCTGTTCTAGAACATTTTTTATGTTCCTGTCATGAAAATTGTTGCAGATGTTCGTAGAGGAAGTGATGCAGTTGGTAGAATTGGAGCCGTTGAGGCAAGCATTAGTTGGATTGCCTGGCATAAGTGGTCTATCCACTGAGCAGCGCAAACGGTTAACTATTGCAGTGGAGCTAGTGGCGAACCCTTCTATAATATTCATGGATGAGCCAACTTCCGGGCTAGATGCAAGAGCTGCTGCGATTGTTATGAGAACAGTTAGGAACACTGTCGACACTGGAAGAACAGTTGTATGCACAATCCATCAGCCAAGCATTGACATATTTGAAGCCTTTGACGAGGTGAGAAATGTCAGCAAATCAAGAGTAGGGTTAGTTCCTTCCTTTGAAGTTCTTGGACATTCAGGTGTTTGACATAATTTGACTCTGATGCTGCAGCTATTTTTAATGAAGCGAGGAGGCCAAGAGATATATGTGGGGCCGCTGGGCCGTCAGTCTGGCCATCTAATCAAGTATTTTGAGGTATAAAATAATCGATAGTCAAGTAACAAAAACACACAGCTTTTAATCTCTCTGCCATCTGTCGCTTACCCAGTCTACTTCCTTTTTTCTTACAAAGGGAATTCAAGGTGTCCCTAACATCAAAGAGCGCTACAATCCAGCAACATGGATGTTGGAAGTTACTAGTGCAGCACAAGAAATGGTTTTGGGAGTAGATTTTGCTGCTGTTTACAAAGACTCAACACTATATAGGTAGGTATTTTACATTTCAAACATCTTTTGATACGAGATTGTTTATAAATTTTGAAATGAAGGAAGCACTTTAAATCTGCTATATTCTTGTAGGAGAAACAAGGCACTTATTGCAGAATTAAGCACGCCTGCTCCAGATTCGAAAGACCTATATTTTCCTACGCAATATTCTCAGTCTTTCTTCATCCAATGTATGGCTTGTTTGTGGAAGCAACACTTGTCATATTGGCGAAATCCGTCATACACTGCTGTCAGACTTCTCTTCACAACTGTCATAGCTTTGATGTTCGGAACAATTTTCTGGGACCTTGGCTCCAATACGTAAGTTTCATCTGGAGAAAATAATGATCGAAAATCAAAGGAAGGGTAAAATTCTAACTTAATGTCACCTTGAATTACAGGACAAAGAGGCAAGATCTTTTCAATGCGATGGGATCAATGTATGCAGCAATAGTCTTTCTTGGAATCCAAAACTCTTCGTCGGTGCAGCCAGTAGTTGCTGTCGAAAGAACTGTATTCTACAGAGAGAAAGCTGCAGGAATGTATTCCCCTTTGCCATATGCTTTTGCACAGGTAAAATCAACGAGATTTTGAACATTACAGATTTATTTTACCACAGACTTAATGTCTTTTCGGCTGCAGGTGTTCATTGAACTTCCATATATTTTCTTCCAAGCAGTGATATATGGTCTAATTGTGTATTCAATGATTGGGTTTGAGTGGAGTGCTGCAAAATTCTTTTGGTACATATTCTTCATGTACTTCACATTATTGTACTACACTTTCTACGGCATGATGTCTGTAGCTGCAACACCAAACCAACAGGTTGCATCCATAGTTTCCACATCATTCTATTCGCTATGGAATCTATTTTCAGGATTCATAATTCCTCGACCCGTAAGTGTCTGAACCCACAATTCTACTAGTCATCTATTTGATTTGTATTAAGACATTTTATTCTTGTGGCAGAGGATTCCTGTGTGGTGGAGATGGTATGCATGGGCATGTCCAGTGGCATATACATTATATGGGTTAGTTTCGTCACAATTCGGAGACATGAAGCATAAGCTGGAGTCAGGCGAAACGGTAGAGGAGTTCGTCAGGAATTACTTTGATTTCAAGCATGAGATGCTTGGAGCAATTGCAGCCGCAGTTGTTGGGTTTGCAATATTTTTTGCATTCATTTTTGCTATTTCTATCAAGTTCTTCAATTATCAGAGGCGATAAACCAACATTCTCTGGATTTTTATTTAGTTTAGTTCTGTTCTGAACCGAAGATTGTTGTACATATTTCATCTGATATTTGATAATTATACCTTATTTTCATGTCTAATGTGCCATAAACATATTAATGAAATGATCAAATAAGGTTCATTGACAACCTAGTTGAATAAATTATTAGTTAGTAATCATCCAAAAATTAGAATTTAAACCAATAATTATTTTCTAAAGGATATTAAAACTCTCATTTGTTTTCTATTTGTTTGCTCAATGTTTTTTCTATTTTAAGAAAAGGATATATTTATGTCTTTTAATTGATTTTTTCCCTTTCCTTGACCAATCCGCTGCCGTTTTATCCCTTATACCCAGTTTCTCGAATCTTTTTACCCATTTTTTCTGCTGGACTTTCCAAAATAAAATCTCAATTTCAAAATAAAAAGTCTTGAATTCTGGACAAAACATATCTTTGGCAATTTCAACTTGAGAAACACTCCGGCACAGATTCAGACCAATTTCCCACAGGAAACCGTCAGAATACTTTACTGCAAGCAACAGAAACGATACTCGGCGATTTTCTTAAGATTCCCGATGAGTTTTCGTCGTGTATTTGTCATTAGTTATTTAGTTTTCCTTCTGTTACCCGACGATATTCCAATTTGTGAATATGTTTCCGACAGGTTGGAATTTCTAGCGAAACTACCTGGAAACTCGACAAAAATGTGATGTCGATCGACTTCCGATCGATTTTGAGATGAGTTCTTCATGTTTCCAGCGACGGCGAGGATTTCAAAGTCTGATGCCATTTTTGTTTGCCGGAGGAGATGAACAGTTCGTGCGTGGTTTTTATGTTTTTCATTTAAACCTCCTGATGACGCTTCTCTGACGACGTCGTAGTTCATGTAGTCGCTGTCTCCACATCTCCATTCAGTTCTAGTATTAAGTCGGCAGCCAGGGTTCTAGTCGACGACTGTTGCGTGAAGAAGTCGTCTGGTTGGTGTTCTTCTGTTTTGAATTTAATTTTTTTTTTTAAAATTATTTATAACTCTATAAGTTGTTTGGCTAAAATATGGATTTTTTTTTTCTTTTGTGAAAACATTTAGTGCTAAATTGACTTAAGGGTATAAATTACGGTTTCTTTCTAAAGTAGGTGTTAAAAAATGTTAAGTGGACAGAAAAATGGTCGAAATTAAAATAGTGGACAAATTTACAGTGTTCCTATACCTCTTATGTGAACTCTTAATAATTCGCATATTTTTACGCGAACTATTACGTAATCACGTTGTTTTTCGTTGCAAGTTCGCATACGAGTTATGCGAACTTGCATTAAAATAATGAGTGTTTATAACTTCGCATATAACTGATGTCAATTACAGTAGTTCACATATATGTAATGTGAAAACCGTATTTCATGTCCACTTTCATAATTTAAACACTCTTTTTTAAATGAATCTATAAATTAGTGGTCTTTTTCACACATTTCCCCATTTCCAATTCAAGATGGGACGACACCGTTTCAAAGTAGCAATGATTTCCGCATTCAGTTTGATATGTGTTCTATTTTGGGAGAAGGAAGCAAATAGGTAACATAAAAGAAATAGCAAATTGTTTTAAAAATTCTTTTAATTTCAAATTACCTATTTTATTTAAAAATAATTAAAAAAAATAAAAACATTCTTAAAAGTGTAGAAACAACCGTTGCCGGATAGACAATTTGATCCACCACCATCACCGCCGCCTCCTCCGATCGTTGCATTCAATTGGCGATCTAAGAGTACCGACTAAAAAATCTCAAACTAGTGAGTCGTTTGGTACCCTCAGAACCGCCTCTATATCATCGAAAGCTGACTAAAATAGTGGTAGAAGTTCTGAATCGTTGCTGCACAAAAAATTGCAAATCACGCTTTTTTGCTATATTTCCAACGTAAATCAAATATTTTTTTGGTTGATTTCATCAAACTTTTTTTGGTTGATTTCATCAAGTTTGCCAAGAACAACAAATGAAAAATTAGTGGCAAGTTTGCCAAGAACAACAAATGAAAAATTAGTGGCCTCGGTGTTAATCATAAACGTAAGAAGAGAAGACAAGGAAGATGAAGTTATGTGTAAAATTTAATTTTAGTCCTTAAAGTTTCTTAATGTTTACAATGAGGTCCTTTTAGATTAAAATGTAAAAGACATTTAATGTTTGGGTATTTGAATATAATTTTTTAGGTCTACCAAATGTAAAATTTATATATTGATGTTTATTTATATACCGATTTAAATATAAATATCAATGTTATGTTTATATATTTAAATTTATATACTGATAGCTATATAAATAGTAAGTTTACTCAATTTATATGTTCATTCTATATATTTATATACTAACTAGTATATAAATCAATAAAAGTATAAAAACATATATAAAATATTGTAAATTATGTTAGATAAAAATAAATTTATATACTAATAAGTGTATAAAAGTGAAATTTATATATTGTTTATTTGGCCAAATATAATGTTTATATATGGATGAGTATGTAAATACCGATTTATATACTATTTTACTTTTATACTAATTTATATATTGATTTTTTTTTATATCTTGATTTATATATATTGATAGATATATAATATGTAAAAATCAATTTATATATTGATAGGTATATAAAAATGAAATTTATATACTTATTATTATATAAATATCAACTTTCACATATTAAATTATAAGTTCATTATATAATCATTATTTGTTTATACTAATATATATATATATAAAATAAGATGTTAGTTAAAAATTGATTTATATACTAATAAGTGTATAAAAGTGACTTTTATATATCGTTTGTTTGGCTAAAAATAAAGTTTATATATGGATGGTATGTAAAAATCTAGTTATATACTTATTAGTATATAAATATCAACTTTTAGATATTAATTATTTGTGTATAAAGTGATTTATATACTGATTGTTTGTTTATATACTAATTTATATTGATTTTTTGTTAATTTATGTTCGATGTTTGTTTATATACCGATTTATATATTAATTGGTATATAAAAATTAATTTTTATACTCATTTGATATATATATAAAAATTAATTTTTAGACTGATTTATATACTGATAGATACGTAAAAATCAATTTATATATTGATAGATGTATAAAAATTAAATTTATATAATGATTAATATATAAATATCAAATTTATATAATGAACAACTAATATGTAAAAATTTATATTTATATTGGTCACTATATAAATAATAGTTTTATATAAATTAATTTATATTTATATTGGTCACTATATAAATAATAGTTTTATATAAATTTTTATTTTCCACAAATAATGTTTCGGTAACAAAATGAAACAAATGAACATATTAAATTAAATATTTGAATGAGAGAAGTCTGAATATAGTCTCAAATCCGTCATCTGATCACCGTAAAAAGATGAAAAATTAAACAAAAATTTCAGATAATCATATTCAAACATTGATGAAGTTATATATCAAATTGAAGAGGGAAGAAGGAGGATATGGAATCATCGATTCGTTGCACGGTCGGTGGTAAAGGTGGATTGAAGTTGACCGTAGAACAAGTGAAAACTAATTTCACATTTTTTCAACTTTTTATTATTATTTTTTATTTATTTTATTTTTATTTAAAAAATAAAAATGTATAATAGGAAATCTGCTAAAAAATTTGCTGAATTTAGCTAACTTGCTACTATTTACTAATCACCAAACTTGTCTATATACTAACATTTCCATTTCCGTTATATTAACTAAAACTTCAATTACAATTAAAAAAAATATTATTTCTATATCTCCTTTGCATTTGAGTTTTAGATTTTAATTTTGAATTGATTTGTTATGTGTTACTCACTAAAAGGTCTCAACATATTTGAGATAAGTTTGATTCTTGTTTGTGAAACCTTCAAAATACTATCTTTTTCTTCTTATATATATAAAAGCAAAGCCAAGTTTATCATTCACGTGTAATGTTAATAATCGGAGAAATGAGAAGTCAGTATTTTCATGAATCATCAGGTTGGCTGATTTGCATAAAAAAGCTAAATATTTTAAAAAGCCTGTAAAATTTGGTTTGAATCTTTAACTATAAATAACGAATTCAAAAATTTATTTAACTAAATGCAAGTTAGTTCCAAGCTTAGGACATGAAGGTGAAATTTCCTTTGTCTTTCTGATTTCAGTTTTTGATTTAGCAGTAGTGGCGTTGCTTGCATTTTCAGCTGTTCCTATATATATGCATCCATTCATTTTTCATCAACAGAAATCCCAAATATTTGTTTCAAAATTCAATGGAGGGTGGTGAAATCATCTTTGCAGGTGGTAGTTTAAGAAAAAATGGAAGCAATTCTCTATGGAGAAACGATACCGTGGAAATTTTCTCCAAACATGGAGAAGAAGAAGAAGATGCTGCTGATGAAGAAGCTCTAAAATGGGCTGCACTTGAAAGATTACCTACCTATGAGAGATTAAAAAAAGGTATATTAACTACATCTAAGGGTTTATCAAATCAACTGAATGTTCAAGACCTTGGATTTCTAGAAAGAAGTGCATTGGTTGATAGGCTTGTGGAGGATAATGGAAGGTTCTTATCTAAGCTCAAGAACCGCATTGATAAGTATGATATGATTATGAAATTTCAAGCAATTATGTAACTTTGTTTGGTTTATTCAGAATTCTGAGTGCTAATTTTTTCCTGTTGGTTGTTTTCTCTAGCGTTGGAATTGAGTTTCCTAAGATTGAAGTTCGATTTGAGCATCTAAACATTGAAACAGAAGCTCATGTGGGTAGCAGAGCTTTACCCACATTCCTTAACTTCTCTGTTGGCATAGTAGAGGTAAATTACTGCATGTATAATTCAAATAATAATGTCTGTTTTCTTATTGTTCAATATTGTATTTCTGATTCTCTTGTTCAATTTTTAATAGGGTTTTTTGAATTATGTTCATTTCCTACCAAGTAGAAAGAAACGTCTCTGTATCTTTGAGGACATTAGTGGAATTATCAGACCCACAAGGTGAATAAAACTTTACTGATTCATGTTCATTCACTATTTATTTAATTAAGATTCACTATAATAAAATTGAAAAAGAGATTCTTAATTACTTAAATATGTTTATTTCAGATTGACACTGCTTTTGGGTCCTCCAAGTTCAGGAAAAACTACCCTTTTAAAAGCTTTGGCTGGGAAACTTGATCCCAATTTGAAGGTGAGCCTTTTTGTTAAATTCTAGCCTTGTATTAGTTCCAGCCTTTAGGTCCTCCTCCTGCTTCACAGTTCCAATTGTTAGTGCAGTTTTCTGGTAGAGTGACTTACAATGGTCATGGCATGAATGAGTTTGTACCCCAAAGAACAGCTGCTTATATCAGTCAACATGATACCCATATAGCACAAATGACTGTAAGGGAAACCTTAGCCTTTGCTGCTAGATGCCAAGGTGTTGGAAATCAATATGGTTAGTTTGAGACCTATTTATATATTTGAAGTCCCCCATAATCATATGGTCTAGTTGTCACTAATATTTTTTCAATTGGCAGAGATGTTAGCTGAGTTGTTAAGAAGAGAGAAAGAATTAAAGATTAAGCCTGATCCTGATCTCGACTTTTACATGAAGGTGAGCCAAGATTTTACTGAAACATGTTGTGTTCTGTTTCTATTGGAAAACAACCTTCTATATTAAAGCAAAGGAAACCCCGCCCAGAGCCTACAAGTTTATGATGTGTTATTTTCTGCTGCAGGCAGTAGCTACAGAAGGTCAAGAAAGCAATGTGTTCACGGATTATATAATCAAGGTACTATTTATATTACAAAGAATTCAAGTACTGTACATTGACAAAAGTATTCAAGATCATAAAACATTATAAATTAATACCTTGGTCTCTTTAATTTATAGATTTTAGGATTAGAAGTGTGTGCAGATGTTCTGGTGGGGAATGAAATGTTAAGAGGTGTCTCTGGAGGACAAAGAAAGCGCGTTACAACAGGTAAGAAGCAAGAAATCCTCTTTTTCAAATAACTTATCAATCATAATCTCAATTAACCCCATAGGAATCTTGCTGAACTTAAACTACAGGTGAAATGTTGGTAGGACCAGCAAAAGTACTATTCATGGATGAAATTTCTACTGGGTTGGATAGCTCAACCACTTTCCAAATAGTGAACTCAATAAAACAGTTCATTCATCATCTTAATGGAACTGCAATTATTTCCCTCCTTCAGCCTACACCAGAAACTTATGATCTCTTTGATGACGTTATTCTCCTATCCGATGGCCACCTCGTGTATCAGGGTCCTCGCGAGCATGTACTCGAGTTTTTCGAACATATGGGATTTAAATGCCCTGAAAGAAAAGGCATAGCTGACTTCTTACAAGAAGTAAAAGACATAATGTAACTTCTTTTATGTATTTTGTATCTGATACTATGGCCTCATTTTTTAATGTTCATGAACTGCAATTTAACATAGGTAACATCAAGGAAATATCAAGAACAATATTGGGCAACAAAAGATGAGCCTTTCAGTTTTGTCACAGCTAAGGAATTCGCAAAGGTGTTTCATTTATTTCATGAAGGTAAAAGACTTGAAGAAGAGCTCTCTATTCCCTTTGATAAGGCCAAGAGCCACCCAGCTGCTTTGACCACTAGAAGATATGGACTGAGAAAAATTGAGCTGCTTAAGGCCTGTTTTTCAAGAGAGTTATTGCTCATAAAGAGAAACTCATTTGTTCAGATCTTCAAACTTACTCGAGTAAGTTTTATATTATTTCTGCTCTTTGATAAGATTCTTGCACATATGGTTGATCTATTTTGTACTACTAGGTCATACTAATTGCAATAACTGGAATGACGATCTTCCTACGGACTGAGATGCACCATGATTCTGTTGCTGATGGAAGAATTTTTATGGGTTCTTTGTTCTACGCTGTGGGTTCGACCATGTTCAATGACATGTCAGATATTTCAATGACCATTGCTAAGCTTCCGGTATTTTACAAGCAAAGAGACCTCCTATTTTATCCTGCATGGGCCTTTTCTCTTCCTCAATGGATTACTAAAATACCTTTTACTCTTATACAAACTGCCCTTTGGGAATTTCTGACATATTATATCATTGGATACGATCCTAATGTTAGAAGGTATCAGAAGTTGTTAAATAAAAAACATCTGCATGTATTTCATTCAACTGCTACTAATGCATCTGCAGGTTTTTTGCGCAGTACCTTGTGCTTGCTCTTATTAGTCAGATGTGTTCTGCGTTATTTCAATTTATTGCTGCAGCAGGAAGGAATATGATTATTGTTAATATATTTGGAACATTTGCATTGATTATGCTTTTAGCATTGGGCGGCTTTGTCTTGTCACGAAGTATAGTTCATTTCAGAGTTTAATTACTAAGTAGGACAATCACTTATCAAAATCTAAAGCTAACAATGTACTAAATCTGCAGATGACATAAAAAGCTGGTGGACATGGGCTTTCTGGATATCCCCGTTGATGTATGGACAAAATGCAATACTAGTTAATGAGTTCCTTGGAAATAGTTGGAGTAAAGTAATCTCTTAAACTAAGATATGACTTAAGTTTTTTTTCTCCTTTTTTTTTTTTTTCGTGATGTGTGTGCATGGCTCTTAACGATCAACCATCTCCAAAGGTTCTGCCAAACTCAACAGACCCATTAGGAATCCAAGTTTTAAAGTCCAAAGGATTCTTCACACAAGCATATTGGTATTGGATAGGAGTAGGGGCTTTGGTTGGGTTCATGTTACTATTCAACTTGTGTTTCACTCTAGCTCTCACATTCCTAGACCGTAAGTAATCATTATCACCTTCTCTAATTCATGTTTATCTACTACTTGCTTAATCGTGGAAATTTCATCTGCAGCATTGCAAAAGCTTCAAGCTGTTATAACTGAAGACTCTTCAGGTAAGGGAACTCAAGGACAATGTCAAACCCTATCAGCTATCACTAAACTCCCACGGTTACTAATAAACCTTACTTATGGTAGATCATGCTATTTGCTGAGTATATTCCTGCTGGCAGCAAGCAGAAATGATGTTAAAATAATGCTACTGAATCCAATTATTTCTTTCTGATTGAAATGTAATTAACATGCAGACCGTGAGATACGCAGTTCACCCAAATTCCCATCTACACCGACAGAAATTACCATTGACAACGAATCTCAGAAGAAAAGGAGAATGGTTCTTCCTTTTGAACCTCATTCCATCACATTCAATAACATTAAGTATTCTGTTGACATGCCAGAGGTATGATGATAAGATTATTGAAAAAGAGTTAACATGTTTTTTAAAAATGTTTTAAGGATAAGAGATTGAAGTAATTTTTTAATTGCACAAAATACTGCAGCAAATGAAAAATCAAGGTTTGACTGAAGATAGGTTGGAGCTATTGAGGGGTGTGAGTGGTGCTTTCAGGCCAGGTGTTCTAACAGCATTAATGGGAGTTAGCGGTGCTGGAAAAACTACTTTGATGGATGTGTTGGCCGGTAGAAAAGCTGGTGGGTATATAGAAGGAAACATCACAATCTCTGGATATCCAAAAAAACAAGAAACGTTTTCTAGAATATCAGGATATTGTGAGCAAAATGACATACATTCTCCACATGTTACTGTCTATGAATCTTTGCTCTACTCAGCTTGGCTTCGCCTGCCTCCTGAAGTGAACAATGAAACAAGAAAGGTATGTGCTTTCTACTAACAAAATCTTGAGCCTCACAGCAAATAACAATCAAGACATACTCTAGTGGCAATTTGTCAGACTAAGCTCTTCTCGAACTCTGTTTATGCTTCTCTAATGCAGAGGTATGTTGAGGAAGTGATGCTTCTTGTGGAATTGGAACCACTGAGGCAAGCTTTAGTTGGATTGCCCAGTGTAGGTGGTCTATCCACTGAGCAGCGAAAGCGGCTAACAATTGCAGTTGAACTAGTGGCAAACCCTTCTATAATATTCATGGATGAACCAACTTCAGGGTTAGATGCAAGAGCTGCTGCAATTGTTATGACAACAGTAAGGAAAACTGTGGACACAGGAAGGACTATCGTATGCACAATCCATCAGCCAAGCATCGACATATTTGAAGCTTTTGATGAGGTAATAATGTTAGATTATAAGTATTAGTGCACTTTCTGTAAGTTTTGTATGCTAGGTAGCTAACATATTTAACATAATTCTGCAGCTATTCCTGATGAAGAGAGGAGGACAAGAGATATTTGTGGGGCCACTAGGTCATCATTCTTGCCATCTAATAAAGTATTTCGAGGTGCAAAACAATATAGTCACTGTAAATGTTAATGAAGAGCATAAATGTATTTCTGGGTTAATTTTCCTTCCAATATTTTCTTTATATGAAGGAAATTGAAGGTGTACCTAATATCAGAGATGGTTACAACCCAGCAACTTGGATGTTGGAAATCACTAGTTCAGCTCAAGAAACAGTTTCAGGAATAAATTTTGCTTCTGTATACAAAAATTCAGAACTATTCAGGTAAATTTACTGGAAAAAATGTCCGAATTAAATGTTATATCTGTAGATCAAGTGTAATTTACATTCCAGGAGAAACAAAGCACTAATTGAGGAATTAAGCAAGCCTGCTCCAGGCTCAAAAGACCTCCATTTTCGTACACATTACTCCCAACCTTTCTTAATACAATGCATGGCTTGCCTGTGGAAGCAACGCTGTTCGTACTGGCAAAATCCATCTTATAGTGCTGTGAGAATTCTCTCGACAACTGTCATAGCTTTGATTATTGGAACAATTTTCTGGAAAATCGGCTCAAAAATGTAAGTTAGCAGCAAAAAGATGCTTACATTTCACCATCAGCGGATAATTATGCTGGCTTGAATTTCAGGGAAAAACAACAAGATATTTTCAATGCAATGGGATCAATGTTTGTTCCAATTATTTTCATGGGACTCCAAAATGCTTCAACTGTGCAGCCAATAGTTGCCATTGAAAGAACTGTTTTCTACAGAGAGAGAGCTGCAGGGATGTACTCCCCCTTGGCCTATGCCTTTGCACAGGTAAGTAACTAAAGTTATAAACATTTCACAGTGGAGAATCTATAAATGCTCCTCTCTTCTTTTCACAATTTGGCCGCAGGTGTTGGTTGAACTTCCATATGTTTTCTTTCAAGCTGTGATATATTGCATTATAGTGTATGCAATGATTGGATTTGAGTGGAGTGCAGCTAAGTTCTTCTGGTACCTATTCTTCATGTATTTCACATTACTATACTACACCATATCCGGCATGATGTGCGTGGCTGCAACACCGAACCTACAAATTGCATCCATAATTACCTTTGCACTCTTTGCACCATGGCAACTGTTTTCAGGATTTATAATCCCACAACCGGTATGTGGGTCTGCGAAAAAGGTTCTTCATAGTTTCAGGTTTCTTCAATTCTCATGATGTTATTCCTTGTGCAGAGAACTCCCATTTGGTGGAGATGGTTTTTCTGGATATGTCCATTTGCATACACAATATACGGACTAGTTTCATCACAGTTCGGTGACATTAAGCACAAACTAGAGTCGGGTGAGACGGTGGAAGAATTTTTGAGAAGTTATTATGATTTCAAGCATGAGCTGGTAGGAGCAGTGGGAGGTGCAGTAGTTGGCATTGCACTATTCTTTGCTTTCATCTTTACCATTTCTACAAAGTTGTTTAATTTCCAAAGGCGTTAAATGCCATTATCATTTTAGTTCAGGGTAAGCCTATTTGTATTAAACAAGAAAATTGTCTAGCTTTTAACTGAAATTTCTTTAATAATAGTCAAGAGCTCAACTAACAAACTTCACCTAAAATAGAAAGATTCAATCAGGAAAGGCTTTTTTTTACCAATAATAGGAAAGGTAATTCAGTCTACCAAACAATTCACTCCAAATAATGCCAAAATCAGATCATCTAATACAAAATAGGAAAAATAAAATGTAATGGAAAAAAAATTAAATAAAAGTGAGCAAGAATAGGGTCATTTAACAAACAAGATTAAAGCAAAAAGTACTAGAGCCAACCAAATCCAAACCAAATAGAAGCAAAGGCCAAAAGCAAGGACCTAAATCCCACCCACCCTTTGTGCAAAGCCATAGGAGCAGCAGAATCTGGTTTAGAACTATTAGCAGAAACATGTGAAGAAGAAGATGGAGAAGGCAAAGGGTGAACAATAACAGAAACCTTCATACCATTAAAGCACTGCCCATTACCACAAATGAAGTAGTACCTCTTGGCCTTATTAAGAGGTATAAAATCTTTGCCACTGCTCCAATTTCCTGTAGCTCCATCTGTTGTGCAGTTGTCATACCCAGTTTGGTTCACTTCAAACACATTGTATTGGTTCTTTTGGTACCTAAAAGCTGCACTAAAATACTAAGTTACTAAAAGCAAAATTGCAAGAAAGAAAGGAGAAAAGGGAAGAGATTTATACAAATAAGGTCGCCAACATAAAAGGTGTGATTGTTGGACCAAAGAGTGTAGTTGATGCCAGGATTCCAGCCTTTGTTAGCACCAACAATATGGTCAGTTGCGGCGGTTGTTGTGGCGGAGATGAGGATGAACAAGGACAAGAAGATGAAGTGAGATGAGCTGGGCACCATTGTGGTGGAGTAGCTTTTTTGACAGGTTAGACGGGGAAATAGTAGAAAAGGGTGAAGAATATAAAGATAAAATTGACCATCTAATAATAATCCCAAAAATAGTTGAAAGATGAGTGGTGGTGGTGGTGGTGGCCCCCCAGACATTATTTGCCATTTTGCAATTATTACAAACAAGATCTGCTTTAGCATGTCCATTGGCTACATTTTATAATTTCATTTTTCAATAAAACATGGCAAGTTGAACTCTTTTATTATGACAGCCTTTTTTTTTTTTTACAAAAATTATGGGAAATGGGGTGTGAAATAACATAAACTAGCCTATGTAAAGTGCAGAATTTATAGCCACACAAATATGTGATTTGATTAGTAATCGGTATATGTGATTTGATTAGTAACCGGTTTCGAATTCTTTTATTAGCACCAATTTCGTGTTTAGTAAAAAATAAAATCTCTTTTTGATATAGTTAATATTTCCTTAAAAAAAAGTGCAGAATTTATAGCATCGTTATGTTGTTGAAGAGTTTAATAATAGAATTACAACTGGAATGCAATTGCGATCTCGTGTTCAATTGTCATCTAATCTAAAAAAGAGCACAGATTTCTATGACATGAGTCTATTGCTCAACGGTCGATGCCTGTGCTAAATAAGAGGATAGTAGTGGCCATAGGCCAGTTCGGCCCTGCCCGCAGTTGAACCGGCGCATAACCGTGAGAAACCGGACCGCAACAAATCGGAATCTGAACCGGCCGAAGGACGGGCCGGTTCAGGTTCATAATATTTTCGAACCGGAACCGTTAAAAACCGTGAACCGTAAATGAACTGTCCGAACCGTTGAAACGAACCGTCGGTTAACCGGAAAAATTCAAAAAAATTTGAAAATGGATGAACCAGCGGGCCTAACCTCCGGTTTGAACCGGCGGGCTTTGGTCGTACGTTTTGGCAGCCTTGTGTCAGGTTGAACCGGCGGGCTAAACCGACGATTCAAACCTTGATGCTAGGCGGGCCTGGACAGAAAAGGGGAGGGGAAGGAGGCCCGGCGGGCCTGACCGCGGGCCCAGCCGGTGTGCTGTGTGGTCTGGCGCGTCTAATAAAGCTGGAAAGGACTATAGTTCTAATTATATTCATATTTCTTATAATACTGTGAAAATTAATGAAAGAAGACTAACAAATTAAACAAAATGAAATCTTAGTTTTACTGTTAAGTGCCTCCAATCAAACTGTTACATTTCATTTTAATTATTTGTACTTCCTGCAAACAATATTTAATATTCAAGATTTTTTTTTTTTTACAGAAATTGAGTGTATTTATATTTATACAATAAAAATATTAAAATAACAGTTAAAACTGGCTTTGTAAATTACAAAGTATATTATTTAAAATTTAATTTAAGAAATTCGTGTGAATAATACTAATAATTAAAGGTGTAAATTATCAAATTAAATATTAATATGATTATTGATTTGTAGTATATGGAATTATAGTCACGTCACTGCTTACATATTTGTATACAATTTAGTATATTTTCATTAAAGAAAAATTAATTTTTTTCACGCAAATTAAAAAAAATTATAAAGTTTCAACTTTTAATGAAAAACCTCACCATATCAATAAAAAATTATAAGCATTTATAAAATTGCATTCAGTTTTTTATTAAAAATATGGATAATTTTTATAATATATTTGTAATTATTTGAATTTTTGTGAACGTAATTAAAATTTTTTGATTTAAGTGAAAATTCTACTTTTCTAAAATTATTTTTCAGCCATTTTTCTTTTAATAACAGTATTTTTTATTAAAAGACGATTTGAGGGATTAAGTAGGTGAAGTTCCAACTACGAGTTCACTGCCGTCGGGTTTCAACTATGAGTTCCAACTACGAGGGATTAAGCAGATTGCAATTGTTTGAGCATTATGTTCAATTGAAAGATTGTTTGCATGTTATGAAAAGTAAATTGTTAAATTATTTTAAAGTTATTCCAAATTTATTTTTGGTTGCTTGTGTGTTTGATACTAGGATTAGATTAGATGTTTTAGAAACTATATTAGAGGTTTATTATGAAAATTTAAATTTGCCAATTGATGAAATGGTTAGTGTACATAGTTTAATTAATGAAACTAGGGAAACTGTAACTGAATTATTTGTTGAATTTTCTGCAAATTCCGCTTCGGGTATTGAAACTGACATTGGCGGAAGTTTTACTCCCGCCAGACCGGGTGGGACCTCGGTTCAAAAGAAAATGTTCCTTATTTATTCCCAACACCAAAAAAGGCCGAGGGGGACCGGTGCAAATTCCTATCCGGAACTTGACAAATACCTGTCAACCGAGTTTGAATTTTCAGGTACTGCAACGGATCCAATTAATTTTGACATATTAGAGTGGTGGGGAAGGCATGAAGACACTTTCCCAATTATGGCCAAAATTGCTAAAGAAGTTTTGGCGGCGCCGGTCTCAACAGTGGCCGTTGAACAAGCATAGTGCCGGCGACCTTCTGCTTTCCGAGAAAAGGACAAAACTGAGAGCAGAAAATTTGGAAGCTCAAGCGTGCGTCGGCGATTGGGTGGCCGCCGACTCACGAAAATAAGAATGCTGGACTTCTACCTCCGATGAAAGCTCCAAAGTCATGAAACCTTTTCCGCCGCCAAAAATTGAGGTAAACATTAGAACTACATGGGCTGAACTATATGGGCTTTGATATTTCTTTCCGCCAAAGAAAATACGTATCTCAAGCCCAATTTATTTTCCATTTTTTTTCTCTCTTTCAATTTTTATTCCATTTTCACAATTTCAATCTCTAAGTATGTAAATTCAATGTAACATTTTCTCAATTAATAAAATATTTATTTTTAATTTATTGATTTTATTGTCTACAATTTTTTTTTAATTGAACTTATTATTTTTTTTCTATTCTTCAATTAATTTTGTTTTTTACTAATCTTCATCCTTCGACAATTCAATTCAATTAATCAACATTTAAAATTACTCTTCAACATTTACAATTACAAATTACAAATTTCTTCTTCAACTATTAAATTAAAAAAAAATTACAATTATTATTAATTTGGAAGTTCAAAAAATATTATTCATACAATTTGAGTCCACAAAAATTTAATGTTTTTTTAATTAATTAAATTGATGTTAAAAGTTACTTTCTAATTTTTTTTCCAGAAAAAAATTAATGGAACCAGCGGTTAACCGGGTTTGAACCGCCGGTTAACCGCCCTTGTTTCGGCCCGCCGGTTTATTTTCCTCCGAACCGCCCTTCCTCGAACCGTCCATGAACCGCCGGTTTCACCGTTTCGAACCACCGGTTTTTGGCCCGCAAATTAACCGCCAGTTCGGCGGGCTAGTTACAGTTCGAGTGTAGCATGAACCGTGGCCCGGCGGGCCGAGGCCCGGCCTGTGGCCAGCTCTAGAGGGTTCCTAGAGACCACAGTCATTCAAAGCTCACAAAACAGATTTTAAATATCCATTCAGAGATACTACTTCTCAATCATTATCATTTTGTCACTCAATTTCAAATTTTCTGCTGTGCTGCAATTTGTTGAACCCACTTCTCTCAAACCTTCATATCTATGAAATCATTTTTTTTCCCTTTTTGTTATTTTATCGTCTACTTGAAACAAATGAATTGTACGATTTTCAGCTTCTAAACAAGAAAACTACAATTTATAAATGAAATGCATAAAATTTTGTGGAATTCATTTGTTCCAAAGCAGCATTTAGTACCGTAGTTTCACGATCCACGCTGCTACCTGCTTGATTTCCCCCACATGCCCTGCATGAAAACCATGTTACCTCTAATTTCCAAATGCTATGCATCAAAGAAGCAAATGTTGTCGCATTCACAAAACAACTGAAGGGAAAGAAATAGGAATATGAATTCAGAAACAATTTAAAATTGGTCATTGGTCACTGCTGAAGGTGAAGCAAGACTAGTCTGCTAAAATGCCAGGAATAGCACAAGTCCAAATGCATTTGACACAACATCAATAGGTGCGCCTTGGGTACATATTAAAATCAAAGGGCACCTAGACCATGTAATATGAAAACCTAGAAACTTTTATTATACTAATTATATTCTGAAACTAAATACCATAAAGCACATTGAAATAGTTAGAAACTTTTCTTTAATTCAATATTGATATGGCCTTTGAGATTAGTGAATTCCATTAAATTTTGCGGAATTCATTCATTTCGAAGGGACCCTAATTTGCAATGTGGTGGCAAGAAGGTGGGGAAGTACCTCAGGTTAGAAATACAGATACTCATATTTAACAAGGACCAGCTGATGCCAGATAACTCTCTACGGCTTAATCTTACCAGAAAGTCCTCACTCGGTCTTTCAAAATCAAAATTTAATAAAATGAGACTGCTTCCTGCAGAAAAAGATGTAGCTCCTCAATGTTGCATTTTTCAAACAGATATCCAAATCAGACTATTTTTTTTCTGCTTTTTTGCGGTACATATTTTCTACTTTTTCCTTTAACCAATTTGTTTCCCTTAAAACTTGAGTGTTGATCTCTCTGAACTTGTCTCTCCCTCTGTTTTCCTTTACATTTCTGGACATGTCTTGGTTCTTTCAAGACCTTCTGAAGCTTCGGATCATCTGAAAACCCATTTGATTTCATCTCAGCATAATATTTCTGCGCCTCAGTTAACAGTCCACATCTAGCTAACCCTTCCACCAAAACTGTATAATGTGTCTCATTAGGTGTCACTTTATATTGCCTCATTTCTTCCCAAACTTTCACTGCACTATTAGGTTGCTCTCGCTTGAAGAACTTCACAAGAATTAAGAGAAAGGTGTCACTGGCGGGAGCTAAACCAGATAATATCATTTGGTCAAGGACTTTCAGAACTTCTTCGAAATCAGTACCTTCAAGAAGTGCATGGTAGGTCTCCTTTGTTGGGTGAATATTCTCCTCCACCATTTTGGCCAATATGTTTCTAGCCTCTGCTAGCTTTTGTCCCTCGCATAGAGGACGAATCATTGCGTTATAAGAGGATGAATCAGGCTGCAATCCATGTTCTTTCATCTTCTCCATGACCTTAAGAGCCTCTTTGAGACAGTTCTCATGAGTCAGTATATTAATCAAACAATTATAAACTGTGACGCCTGGGACAAACCCTCTTTTCTTCATTTCATCATAAAGTCTTAGCGAGTCGAAAAGATTCCCAACCTTTGAGAAGCAGGAAATCATGTGTGTATAAGAAGTTGAATTTGGCATAATGCAACAGTTTGACATTTCCCTCCAAACTCGCTTTGCTTCAAGCACATCAACCCATATATTACACCATCCATTGAGAATAATGTTGAATCCCTCAGTCCCCAATGGAAAGAGCTTCTTATTAGCAAGCATAAACTCTTCAGCCTCTTCAATGTTTCCATGTTTACAAAGAGCATTCAAGAGGGTATAAAATGCTTCTTCATCAGGAGCCAATCTAAACTTCTCCATAATATCAAATGCTTCAATAGCTTTGCCTGGGCAATTTGCTGCTGCATATCTAGCAAAACCCCACAAAATAGGGTCAAATAGTGCAACTTATTGAGTCTCAAGAAAGAGATTAGTAACTTATGCCAAAGCTCTAACAATTGTTGCACTCACATAACAGGAACACCCTATCTCATCCAGAATTTGCAAAAGTTGACATTTTTCTTTTCTATTCCATTGGTTCCCAAAGAAATAAGAAGTCATGCTTCTAGAATCTATTTAGAGAAACACAGAGCACAAGATCAGAAAGCAAAAATGTTTAGCCTTTAACATGTGTTTCTGTGTTTCTTGATTAATTCTAAGTTCATTGGGAAATAAAAAATAAAAATAACATAAAATGCATTGCACTAAATCAAACTTTAAAAGAAAAAAAGAATTTAATTTTACCTATCAATCATTACAAGCATAGCTTGCCTGGGATTCATGGAAGACCGATGCAAATCTCCCACCAAAGTCCAAGCAATATTGAATTTTCTATGAGTACCCAAAACCCATACCATCAACTCACAACATTTTTCATCAACACATCCCCGTTTCTCACCCCATTTGTAAGCCAAAAACGCTTGCCTCCACTCTTCTCTTAGCTCCCAAATCAACGAATAAACCAAATTTTGATTCGCGGTAATGCCTGACTCATCTACAGACACCACAGCCTCTGCTTCTGTAGGAGAATGGGCAGCTCGTTTGAGAGCATCGAGAAGGGAAGGTGAGAAAGAGTCATGGCCAAGAATTCTTTGTTGAATAAGATCAAATGGTTCGTTGAAATTCTGGGTGGAGAAATATTGGAAAGTAGAGAAATGAGGAAAGAATTGCCTGGGCACTGAAACTGATCGATGAAATGCCGCAAAGAAGAAATTGTCCAAAGTATTAACAGAAAAAGAGCAATGGGAAGTAATGGATTGGAAAAGTGGAAGAATATGTGGATAGGATCTGTGTAGCCTTCTTGCAATGATTATGAGTGACATCTGACATGAGAATCTTTTTAGGATGAAACGGAAGAAGCAGAATTTTGCGGGGGAAACTTAGAACAGTATGGTTACGTATTAAAGCTTCATGAAACAAACCCCATGTACCAATTAGAAAGAATTTCATCTTAAGGAGGTTATTTAATCAATTTTAATTGGAGTATTATTATTATTATTTTATTTTTTTTAAGAAAGAAATTTTATTGGAGTATTATACCACCAGACCATCCACAAACAAGACAAATGTAATGGTTGAGTTGAGTTTCTGAGATTTCATTGTAGACTATTTTGAAAAAGTAATGACATGCTCTATTAATTAGTTAGAGGGGAGTATTCAGTAATTTTTTTATCGTATCAAATATTGAATTTATTTTACTTAATACTGAAGTTTTAAAATTATTAACTCTAACCCGATTACTAGATTATGTTAAAATGTATATATACATATTTTTTAAAATCAAAATTTAAAAGAAAATATGAATTTAAAAACTATCAATTTTTACTCGAATTTATTTATAAATTATTAATTTTTACCAAAAATAGATTATTCATTACTAATTACTAAATACCAAATTTCAAAAAGGTAAAAAATTTTGTTACCCTTAGTAGTTGAGATTCTTAATATCAATTTATGGACTCCACTCTTGAAAAAGTATTGTAACAGATTTGATTAAAATGGGTTCCAGTTTGAAATTGGGTGTACTAAATGAATCTCAATTACTGATGTAGGTCCTACAAATTGAGATTGAGTACTATTGTGGATACTTTTAAACATGCTAAGTTAGTTGAAATATTTCTCTATACTTTCCTTATTAAAATTGTAGCATTGATTTTCATGAAAATTGATAAAAGTAGGGTGTGTTTAAAACTATTTACAAGCGTGTTCTCATTCTTACTTCCCATCCCATCGTTGCAGTGTTGAATCAACTTATCTTCTTCCATGAGAAGAGGATTTCGTGCAAACTTTGCACACTCACGAGAAAATAACATGAAATCCGCTTATGTAGAGAGCGGATTTTGTTAGATCATCTATAAATGTGATCAAAGGATTTTTCTCCATTCAAATAAGCAGTTGTTAATGTCAGCATATTAACACATCACATCTCTTGAGTTCTGCAGATTAATGACATTAATCAATGAACAAAATCCAACTGAATTCCAAAGCATCTGATGACTGATATACATTACATTAACATAGTGTCTTTAAAAAGAGTAATTAGATTTACAAATCATCAAAAACTGGGGTTGAACTTTGAGTCCTTGTTTAGATCATTATCCGTGTACAATTGATTGTATTCAACCATACAGATAGATCTACAGATACTTTCTTGCAAGTGCACGAACTTTGGTGTCAAAATGTGATGATGTAATGCGTGAACCAGGCAAGTAGAGGGGATTAAGAAGAATCTGCAGAATTCCATAACATACGATTCCATGTGAGTCAATGATCAACCTTGTAAAAAAAATGTTCAATTAAAATGTATGTGGGTGGCAAGGAACCTACAAACCAAGTATCTCACTATTATATTTTATGCAGTCAACAAAAAGACCTTGCAGATGCAGATATACTTAGGAGAATGGTCATAGTTAGGTTCAGAAATTTATAGAAGTCTGAAATTGCTGCTTTTATGACATTCGAAAATGAAAATGGAGGAAAATAATCTTCAGATGGACTTTTCATGATGCTTTAGCCATGTCACTTGTAAATAAGACCGGAATGTTAAGGGTTCTAATACTGAGAAACAGAGGAAACTAAATGAAGTAGTCCACGGAGGAGTCAGAGCCAAAGAAAAGATAATGTGGCATAATATGCAGCAAAATCTGGGAATCCCAGTGGTTCACAAATTGTTTCACCAATGACAATTAATGCAAGGTATCAACCAGGTGCAAGCATCAGGACTGTTCAAATGAGGTTCTCACGTACCCAATTTGAATGCTGCATTATTATATAATAGTTTATTCAGACATGGATTGAAAACTTGGTCATAATTTAACATCACTAACAAATGTTGTCAGTACTCAATCACCTGAGTTGGACAACTGTGATGAGAAGCATAATAAAGAATAAGTTGCAGCGCAAATATTTGAGTCAGAGTTAATTCTCAACATTCTATGGACCGCACAATAGGCTATAAAGCTTGGATAACAAAGACTGGAATGTATCAAGAGATATAAAAATTGTAGAAAAAGCATTTCCTAGTTGCAGATTATATTGTCCCTCAATTTAAGTACAGAATGACAAGGAAAACATATAGGCATGACTCCTGAGGACTTTGTAATCAATTTGCTAATCATACTTCTTCCTTCTAACACATCAAATATAAAAATCATGCAAAATGGAAGAAAAAATATCACAATAAGAATATGTAACGAGTGTATCCAACATTTTTTAATATTGCATTTTTTTTTTTTTTTTGCTTGTTCACAAAATTATACTCATTCAAAGGTTTTTAACATTAACTTTGACAGAGGAAAGCATGCATCCAATAGGAGGAAAAAAACTACAAATTAAATTTCACAAAAAAATCTAAATTTTTTCCCACATCCGGCAGGGTGAAGGGAAGACAGAAAAAAAGTAACTTACCTTTATATAAAGCTCATGAACCTCTTGAAAAAAGCTCTTGATTCCATCATCATTGTGAGGATTGTGAAGTAGCATGAACCGTGTATGTGTGAGAAGTCAAAGAAAATATCCAATAAGGAGGCTATATATGCTAACAAAGCAAAACACCATGGCACACACTAGTACAGGCAAGATAACAATGAGAACATGAGAAATTCACCTGACTCCACTAACATGTCTAGTGACTTATTTGCGGAGCACGGTAGGATGAGAATGTCATCATGTAAGTTGAAAAATACCATATTAGGGTAACATAAAATAAGGTGGCACATTCTATGATGCACTGCATATTGAACCCTGTTTTCACAAAAAGCTTAATTACAAGACAATGGTATTGGTAGAAGAAAAATACATAAGAATATATACTTGGCAACCGAGAACACAGATGCTCACTATCATCCTCATGCAACAAGCCATTAATAACAGGTGGTTGTGAACAATGTCAAGCTAGGCTGATCAACTATGACTAGGAATACAAGCAAGAATTAATATTCATCATCCAGAACTTCAGAATATTTCACCAACAAAGTAAACCATTCCCTTCTTCTGCTCGTGAAGTGCTGGTGTGTGATCAACTTTACCTGGCTTAAAAATCACATGCATTTCACAGAAGATGTACTTTAAATGTCATATGAGTGAAAAATAGTTTTAGACTTTAAATGTAGAACACATTTTCTATTGGACCATTACAAGGCATATCGTTGTTCTGCCAAAAAGGAAGTAAAAACAACACAACTTTGCTTTATTACAAAAAAAAACGAAAAGAAAGGATATGACCAGCTGTAACATAAACTGATACCACGAGATCATTAAACTTGTCTATAGCTTTTAAGAACCTGCATCAAAGGTGTGATAAACAAAATTTTTAGAGAAATTACAATAATCATAAAAGGGAAATATGAAAAAAACACGCCTGATCTCAGACACATATAAAAGGAAGTAATTTGTAGCGAAGGAGTTTACATTGCACTGGTAGTCCAAGCCATGTCCTGAACAATATCCAGAGCTGCATGTAATATGAATTGATGCAACTGAGCAGCATCTTCTCTCTGTCACAAGTCAATGAGGCAATACATGAGTGTTATTAGACGCACAAGATGGTTAATGAAGGCCATGAATATGCATGATTCAATAATACAAGAAAACAAATTAGAAGACAAGAGCTATAGTAAACACAGGGAGAAAATATAGCAGCAGAGCACATATAGTTGCACATATCACAAATTTAACTAAATGTAGAACAATCATCTCCTTTTCAATGCTAACTAGATTGTATTGGAAGGGCAGTAGTAAACTGTATTTAGACCATTAATGTATGCAAACTTTTAATTCAAATAGAGATTTCTAGTTATTGCCCAAAAAAAATAAAATATAACCAGCCATATAAGCATTATCTTCTACATTTCTAGGTTTTGTAAATAGAAAATGCATGAAAATGCAAACTTCAGTACCTACAAAAATCAGTTTTGATCAAAAATTACTAGGCTTGATCCATTAATCAGCGTAATTAGCCTCCATTAGCAATCATAACCACTATCAAACACAAAATGGGTATGAATTAGAATCACATTCGCAATTAAACAAGAAAAGAGGATCATACTTTAGCGGCAGATCCAACTTCAGCTTCGTATATAGGGATATCATTCCTGCTTACTATGATAAAACAAGCTGTGGTTGCCATCTCTGAACAATCTCAAGAGGAAAAAGATTCGGAATTTCTCAATACGTAAAAAAAAGAAATGGAGAAAAAAAAAATCAACTGAAGCAAATCGCACCTCGTAATTCTGATTCTTCCTTTGCTCAAAGCAGAGAGATCGTTCTTGCTTCGTCGTTTCGACAATGATTCGTCTTCTTTCACTTCTTCTAATTTTGGGCTTCTGCCTCAGCCAACAAGATTTTGATTTGGGCTTGAGCCCAGGAATTCATTTTTTCGGCTCAATTTGAGAAATGCTGAAGCTGAAGGGGGAGGCCACGTAACAAAAACTCGGTGGGTGGTTGAGGACGCCAAACATACCACAACGGTAGACGGAAGAGGAAAATGGGAAACGAAGCAAAAAGCAACGGTAGTAGCGGCGGCGGCGGCGGCGGAGGGTTTAGGTCCAAATTGGAACATGCCTTGTACAGTGGTGACAAGAAGCATGTTATGGCTGGAATCGCCATTATTACTGTGATTTTTGGCGTTCCATGGTACCTCATGACTCGAGGTATTTTTTCTCTCTAGGATTTCTTTATACATATATGGATGCTGAGTAGTTCTGTTCCTAATTTTGTTTTTATTGAAGTGAACCTTGAATATATTTTTCCTTATTTCAATATTTTTTCCCTGCATTTAAGTTGAGTTACTGGTTTAGAGAGGGGGAGAAATACAGAGGAAGATGTGAAGAATTATGATCTGATGAACTTTTTACTTAGGGATATTGCATCGGATGGCATTGCTAATTTTGAATAATACAAAATGTTTTGTGACGTGATTTTGTTTTAATTATTGATAAATTGAGTAGGTGGGATTTTAACAACATATCAGTAGAGATTCTTTTTTAAGTATATAGTATACTAAATGAATACATATAGATGAATTAAGAAGATTGATTAGCGCAGAGTTGATGTGATGAGGCTTCATTCTGTAATGATCACAATGGAATATGCCTTAGATGACAATTTTAATGTGGCCTGTTTTGCATACATAAGCAACCAATCTTATTAGGGAATTCAATGGCAAGTTACTGAATGAGAAATGACATAGTGCAATACTTGATGTCTAAATTTGAGGGCCAGGTTTCTTGTATTGTTTTTGCAAGAAGTTGTTACTGCGTTGATGTTGTTTTCATGACTATCCTGAGATTAGAAGAAAAATTAATTTCTCAATGTACTAAGTTTGCAATTATAGTTTTTGGCATTTCTAATGATAAAGTTTGTTTCATCATTGTCCACCATGTTTAACCATGATAGTTTGGGCATCTAAATATTTTGAATTTCTTGCTATCAGCATTAATATGCTTCTTTCTATGCATTTCTTCCAATTTTCATTAGATAATTCAGTTTGTGCATTTAGAAAAAGAATTATAATTGTGTAGGATGAACCTTCTTGCTGCTATATTTCCCCGGATCAAGGGGAAAATGATTTTTTATGTCTCATGGAACTATATTTATTTCAGTATTTAGCATTAAAGAAGAGAATCATATGTGCTATTACTTTTCTGCACCAGTTGCACTAAAGATATTGCAAGTGTCAGTCTATTTACACTCTGAATTGAAGTTTTGAGTTCTTTGTTCTCTTTATATGAATTTAATCGTCTTCCCTAGTGATTATAAATAAGCGTATTGTAATAGGTGTTCCTTTTAGCGACATTAAGTCTGTCAAACTGGAATTTTAATTCTTTGGGCATCCAATTACCTGTGTTCAATATCTACAAGTTCGTTTCCATTGCCCCATTTCGCTTTAGTGGGGGAACTGCATTTGCTTTTAAGCAACCTAACAATGTTTCCCCCCTGTAGGAACAAAACATCAGTCTCATCAAGATTATCTGGAAAAGGCGGACAAAGCACGGAGTGAAAGACTTTCTTCTTCTTCCCGATGAGCTTCATTAACGAAACTTGGAGTCATGGGTTTCCAATGGGAATTTTGACACTTAGGTATACAAGATCTTGGTCATTGTACTCTTGACTTTTATAAATTTGGATTACCTAAAATGGTTTGCAAGCCCCATCGCTGATGTTTGTTTCTTGTGTTATTGAAATTCATTTATGCATACGAAAACTAGGTAAAAACTTCAAATGTTGGGAAGACTTCCAAGTCTTTGAGTAGAAGCCTGCTGTGGATGTTTTCCTTTTGGCAATTAGCAGCATGCATTAGCTCAATGAAAATAATATGGTTTAAACTCGAGATATCAATATCTCAGCTATAAATATCTTTTATTGCGTCTATATATTCACATGCCAACTCTATTTATCAAAATGTAAAGAAAAATGTTTCCTTATTACTTGTGATCTGAAACTGAAAATATTCAAATGACTGTGTAGGTTCTCTGACATGTCTTAGTGATGCTTACAGTTGGATATCTTTGTTAAACTGATGAAACTAAGGTTTGGAGACTTAGGCTCTCTGCAAATAAATAAAAGAAGTTTTTTTTGGTTTTGTGATTAATGGGAATCCACCCATCAAACAAGGGAAAAGGTTGAACAGCACCTTTAGTAACCCCTTGCACTGCAGGACATTTCTTCTTTTTTCAGACATGCGGGACACATAATAGCTACGCATGCTATATGTGACGCACCGCTTAAATTTTGCCCGAAAGCCGCAGAGGTTCAGTACCCAACCTCCCCGAATCAACCGGAAGTGTCTACAATGGTCTGGAAGAGTCCGGAACTCTCTAGAAATATGTGGGACTTGATGGAGAAGCTTGGAAGGTTCCGGAATATTATAGATACTTCTACCCCTTGTAAATATCTTAAGCTCCTATATAGAATATCCTAGATATGTGTAGAATATTCTAAATGTTCTCTAGTATTAAGGAGGAGGAGTAGTATAAATACCCCTCCCTCCCATTCATTTCACACACTCAAGAAGTGAGAAGCCTTGTAAGCTTTAGAAAGAATAATACGAAGTTCTTTTCTTTGAATCCGAGTTCCTTCGTTCTTACTTAGCTTTCTATATTCTGCTAAGTTCGAGAGTAGGCTGACTAGCAACTTAGAGAAGAAGTTTGCTAGGCC
>CANUEY010077759.1:0-155872 GCA_948099555.1 Croton setiger
TTTTTTTTTTTTTTTTTTTTTACACCCCCCCCCAATCCATTTTTTTTTTTTCCCCTTGTGTTTTTTTTATTTTTTTTTTTTTTTTTTTTTTTTTTTTTTTTTTTTTTTGCCAAAGAAAAGACTATAGGTTAATGAAATGCATTAATAAGTATGTTCTTTTTCTCGTAACAGAAATATTGGTTGTATTACTATTAAACAAGCACTAAATGGGTCTCGAGGGAAAGGGATAACTTGGTAACAGAGTAAGAGATTTTTGAGTCAAGAATATTCACACCAAAGAAAAGAGTGATGACGAAGTTTCAACTTAGGTCGGCTGATAAATTTGACATTAAATGCTTAGCAAATTGGTGAAAGGGATAATCAAGAAATTAACAAAGGGGAATTAAATTTCATATACCATAGTAACATAATAAACTGGTTCCCACTGTCATTCTTGAGACTTATTGACAAACAATTTAACGCTTCTAATTTCTACTCTTTGTCTCCTTCTCCGCAACATAAAACTTGAGTAACAAGTTTGTCTCTGCATCCCGAGTCTTGGGAGGGGGATTCTTACATGTGCCCTCCACCCGACATTTTCCTTTGATTCCTTGGGGGGAAAAAAATTCAAAAGATATTTGCTTCTAGTACCTTCCTTATAACACGTTAAAATTTGAACTCATGTTTGCTCAAACATTTAAAAAAAAAAATTAATTCATTTTTATTATTAGATGGTAATGAAATTATAAATGCATTTTTAAAATTTAGCTCTATTCTATTGAATATTGATAATATTTTATATCATTATATAATTCCACAATATATTCATGATAATAAATTAAAAAATTCGTGAAGGGGAGCGTTGTGGAAGCCGGAAAGAACCCTTATATCTTAGCATCGGTTGTGGGGATGTGTATGAGTATGAAAAAAATAAGTAAAATTTTTGCCATTTAATAAATTTTTATTATTTTAATAAAAATTATTTTTAACGTGTAGTAATGCATCTTCCTAATCTAACCTTACCAAATTAACGAAAAGTTGTGACGTGCGGGCCATCGTACAGTTGAGAAATCATTCGGTCACTCGCGGGTGATAAATAGCAGTCGCTTGGCTAATAAAAATGAGCCACGTAAACAATCACAACACACCTCTTACCGTTAAAGGACTCAGAGGGAACAAAAAAAGTCAAAATCTCCTGGAATTTAAAGTATGGATGCAAGTAAAATCCCCTGAGCTTTATCACAGATAAACAAAGCCCTGAAAATGGCGACAACAAATGAGCGAATATTCCAATGTCTGAACCGATAACCAAACTCACAACTCAACTGGGACAGCTCAGTCATCCACCAATCCATTTCTCTTATCTTCAAAACCCTTCAGTCTCTGATTCTCACCGTATCCAAAAACATGGCCTCTTTCATTTCTTCTTCTTGTTTGACCTAGCAAAAATCTCAGCTTTTTAAAGTCTTTGCGCCTTTAAAGACTGCAACTTTATCAACAAATTTGATGGCGTCTACGCCACCTATCACTGCCACCAAGACTTATCATCAAACCCGCCCTTATCCGCAAAATCATATCACCAACCACCGTCAGAGCCACCACCAGAATACTAATAATCGCTGGACCAATAAAAAAGTCTCTCTTGCTAAACCCCCTCTCACCTCTTCCCCTCACAATGTACCAAAAGCTGGGACTTCCACTACTGCCGCCGCCGCCGCCACCCATACCCAAAACCCTAACTTTGCTTCTCTGTCTCGTTTACAATCCTCAAAATCTGAGCTAGCTTCTGATTTCTCTGGTCGCCGCTCCACGCGATTTGTGTCCAAGCTGAACTTTGGGCGCCCGAAAAATAGTGTTGGCACCCGCCATACCTCAGTCGCCGAGGAAGCTTTGCAACAAGTTGTTCTGTATGGAAATGACGATGAAGCCCTCGAGAACGTGTTATTCAGTTTCGAGTCTCAGTTCTGCGGTTCTGATGATTATACTTACTTGTTTCGGGAGCTTGGAAACAGAGGAGACTCGTCCAAAGCGATTCGTTGCTTTCGGTTTGCGGTGAGGAGGGAAAAAAGGAAGAACGAGCAAGGTAAATTAGCTAGTGCTATGATTAGTACTCTTGGTAGATTGGGTAAAGTAGAAGTTGCTAGGGATGTATTTGAGACTGCTCTTAGAGAGGGTTATGGCAACACAGTATATGCTTTTTCTGCTTTAATTAGTGCTTATGGGAGGAGTTGTTATTGCAATGAGGCAATTAAGGTTTTTGATTCAATGAAAGATTATGGTCTGAAGCCAAATTTAGTCACTTACAATGCTGTGATTGATGCATGTGGTAAAGGGGGTGTAGAATTTAAGAAAGTAGTGGAGATTTTTAATGAAATGTTGAAAAACGGAGTGAAACCCGATCGAATTACGTTTAATTCATTGCTTGCTGTGTGTAGTCGAGGAGGACTATGGGAGGCAGCAAGGAGTTTGTGTAGTGAAATGGGGAATAGAGGGATTGATCAAGATATATTTACTTATAATACCCTTTTGGATGCAGTTTGTAAAGGCGGGCAAATTGACTTTGCTTTTGAGATAATGTCTGAGATGCCGGTCAAGAATATACTGCCTAATGTTGTAACTTACAGTACTATGATTGATGGGTGTGCTAAGGCTGGTAGACTAGATGATGCTCTCAATTTATTTAATGAAATGAAGTTTTTGGGGATTGGTTTGGATCGAGTTTCATATAATACTTTGCTTTCTATTTATGCTAAGCTAGGAAGGTTTGAAGAGGCTTTGGATGTTTGTATGGAGATGGAGAATTCTGGAATTAGGAAAGATGTTGTGACTTATAATGCGCTTTTGGGTGGTTATGGAAAACAATGCAAATATGATGAAGTTAGGAGAGTGTTCGAGGAGATGAAAAGGGCTCGGGTATCACCTAATATATTAACTTATTCAACCTTGATTGATGTTTACTCAAAAGGTGGTCAGTATAAGGAAGCAATGGAGGTTTTTAGGGAGTTTAAGCGGGCAGGACTAAAGGCTGATGTTGTTCTTTATACTGCACTAATAGATGCTCTGTGCAAGAATGGATTGGTGGAGTCTGCAGTGACTTTACTTGATGAAATGACTAAGGAGGGCATTAAGCCCAATGTTGTGACTTATAATTCTATAATTGATGCTTTTGGCCGATCAGGAACTGGAGTGCTTGATGATATTGGTAAAGTCAGTGAGTTGCATGTTAGATCTTCAAATCCAAGTGTTGTCAGGGAAGATGTGGTGGATAGGGAGGATAATAGAATCATTAGGATTTTTGGGCAGCTTGCTTCCGAGAAGGCAGGACAAGCAAAGAGCCAGGGCAGGCAGGAAATTTTGTGCATTTTGGGAGTCTTCCAGAAGATGCATGAACTGGAAATCAAACCAAATGTTGTCACATTCTCTGCCATTTTAAATGCTTGCAGGTACAGTAATATGTGATGTGATTGCTGTCTTTTACTAGTAATGTTGATGCTATTTATTGCATGTCCAAAAATGAGAACTTGGCGACTTGACTCTCTTGCTATCATCCTATGCAGTTAAGCTTGTTGCTGTTGTGACTTCTGTTATATTCAGATTTGATGGAGTATTAAACCAAAGAAAATCATGTCCTTAAATTTTTAAGACCTTAGATTGAATATGCAAATAAATAATAATTTAAATTACAGATGAAGAATCATATGGATCATTCTTATTTTTATACAAGGTCAGAAATACTGTGAACTAATCTTTTTATATATAAGCATTGATTTAGCTCATTGAAATAGGTAATGTGTTTGGTTTTAGTGTCATGACAGTATATTATGCAGCGATACATATTAAAAAATTTCTATATTGAATCATTCAATCTAGGGTTGCTGTAAATGGTGAATAGAACTCCTCTCTCTTTTTCCTTATTTTTTGTTCTTGTTCCTTAGTAGTAGTACAACATCTTCTGTATAAAATAAGGCATGGTCATGAAGTACTGGTATTCTTTTAACTAGGATTAGAAGTACACAAACCTAATCTGGATTTCAGTCTTTGAAATGCATGTGGAAAGTTTAATTTATGAACAATTTTGGTCTGTTGGCTTTTGTTCCCCTTGTTTCATATGGCTTGTTTTAAGTTCTTGTTATGGATACTTAGCTTCAAGCATTGATAAAGTTTCACTTTTTTCCTCTCTGGATGCAGTCATTGTGATTCCTTTGAAGAAGCTTCAATGTTATTGGAGGAGCTTCGATTATTTGATGATCAAGTCTATGGGGTGGCACATGGACTTCTGATGGGCTATAGAGAAAATGTTTGGATGCAAGCCCAGACCCTTTTTGAACAGGTCAAGTTGATGGACAATTCAACAGCATCCGCCTTTTATAATGCTCTGACTGACATGCTATGGCATTTTGGTCAGGTTAGTTTACTAATGACTTTGCTGATTGACGCGATTTTTGCTTAGCTTGTTGTACCATGTGCAATACTCTGTTATATCTTTTTAGAAACGGGGAGCCCAACTGGTTGTGCTTGAAGGGAAGCGTCGGCAAGTATGGGACAACATTTGGTCCAATTCTTGTTTAGATTTGCATCTGATGTCTTCTGGAGCAGCTCGGGCAATGGTTCATGCATGGTTGCTTAACATCCGCTCCATTGTGTTTGAGGGCCATGAGTTGCCAAAATTGTTAAGGTATGGAATGCAATGGGATCTAATTTTTCTATTATTTTAAATTTAACTTTCTTGAGAAAATATCTGAAGTTCTATATGTGTATATATTTTTTATAGCATTTTGACTGGATGGGGCAAACACAGCAAAGTGGTGGGTGATAGCTCGCTAAGGCGAGCTGTGGAGGCACTACTAACAAGCATAGGGGCACCCTTCCGATTAGCTGAATGCAACTTAGGTCGATTTACATCAGCAGGGTCAGTAGTTGCTGCCTGGTTAAAAGAATCAGGCACATTAAAATTGCTTGTACTTCATGATGATAGAACTACTCATCCCGAAAACACAAGGTTTGATTCAATCTCTGAATTACAAATGGTTCAATTGTAGGTATTTGTGTGTATCGTCATGTTGCACATTTTTGTCATCCTCCTGTAACATGTTCCTGTTGATTCCCTGAAAGTAATCTCCTGATACCAATTGTATATTCTTTAAACTGGAAAGGATTTTGCAAAGCCTTCATGTTTCAGAAACAAATTTTCCTTGTTACATTATTATTATCATCCAGTGTGTGTGCGGGTGGAGAAATTTTTAGGTGGACCGGATTTAATAGACCAAGCCAATTGTAAATTTTTTTTTTTTTTTTTATTGTAAAGGGACATTAGTGTTTTTCAGATCTTGTCTATGTGTCTAATTAAGACACAAATAAACTCATATTCATGGTCACGACCAAAGGAAAGACGTCATTTGGAATTTGAAAAATTTATTTCACAAATGATCCATTTGGTCTTAAAAAGGATGATAAGTGCAGGCTTATAAGCCGCTGCACAAGACTGTAGAAGTTAAAAAAGCCAACGTGTGATGTGAATTTTATTTTAATTATTCATAAAATATTAGACTTCTTTTTTTGTAAAAAAAAAATTAAAATCAAGGATTAGACAATTATGATTCATGATTGTACTATTGTAATTTCGATTAAATGGATTTTCTATCTCACAATTTAACATATTTAAAGTAAATACTACAAAACAAATAATTTAGATTATTTTATACACATTTGAAGTTATAATTTAAAATTTTAGTTTGATACTTACATAATATTGTCTAGAAGACTAAAACATACTCTCTTGGTTTTCAAGAGACCTACACAATATTCTCTAAGTCTCATCTCATTATTCCTTCTAGATGCTAAAATTTTACCCATTATTTACAATGATTATAACTCATTGGCTTTCTAAATGGTTGACAATGTTGTATTTAGTATTCGATTAGGGTTTTAAATACATATTTATTGGGGTTGAGTTAGGTATGTCGTGAATGTGATTGATGGGGCTATCTTTGCGTGCGAGTTGAGGTGGAGCGCGATGGACCCTGTGAAGGTTGTGGGTTTGAGGTCCCTTATGGTTGTGACCTGTGAGCCTCGGTCCTTTAATGAAGCTTATCCTGAATTCAAGTCCAATAAGTATAATCCTAGATCACATCCAACCCTATTTTTGAAATAACTTTTTTTCCCATTATTTTAAAAAAAATTATACTATTTTGTCATTTATCACAAAAAACAATGATGAAAATTAATAAATCATGTCTCATCTAAATTGTTTTTTTCTCTTATTATAAATATTACATTAGTTTTAACTAAAACAATATATATTTGTTGGAAATGTTAAAAAATCATCTAATCAATCGATTGATTTTTAAGTTTTTCCAACATATTGGTGTTGTTTCAGTCAAAATTAACATCATATTTGTAGTCAGAGGAATAAAATGATTCAGATGAGATATGACTTATTTATTTTCGTCATGATTTTATACAAGAAAGAACGAAATAGTATAATTTTTTCTAAAATACTACAACGAAAAAGTCTATTTCAAAAAATATAGAGACAAAAATGTAAATTAAGTGAAAATATAGGGACAAAATTGCATACTAATAACAAATTGATTTCTCACATAATGATAAAATTAAACAAATTAATTTTTTTAGAAGCTGTGATTAGTAGTTACTTCATAAAGTTTGTTAATACATTGTAAACTTGAACGTTACTAATAAGAAAGAATAAGTTCCAGTGTGAAAGGTGTCACTTTTTAATCATCCAACAAGAATCCATTTAGTTTAAAGATTTGCCTCTTTAACCTTGATATAATGAGTAATTTAATTATCTATATTGGGTTATCTATTAACTATCTTCCACTAAAGAGCAAATAACCAAAATTAAGACGTAAACCTATATGATTAAAAACCGCTGGAATAATTAAAACCATAAACATTAATTATGGTCTACCTTAATTTCCTCTCACAGCCAGGTATATCCATGTTCTTCACTTTAAAAATTTCCACTTACTCAATAAAAAAATGGGATTATGCCATTTTTATTTAACAATTAACAAATCCAAACCTACTGCACTAAGCTTGTGGTTTGACCTTTTTGGATGACGGAATTTCTTGACTAAAGGCACGTATACTCTACTGCACTGAGAGGATTTGAAATTTGAAGTAGATTTATATGTACATGGTTCAAGAATACTCTACAATCTTTCATCCAATTTAGTGGAATCAACTGTTGGATATGTCAGATTTCGTGTTTAAATGACACGTTTTCTTTTGCATGAAAATGACTTTGGGACGGCAGGAAGCTTAGCTTAGTGCACTTGACAGAAACCATGCACTTTCAAATTAATGTGGACAACGTAGAAATTTTCATGCCACGTCCTTCTACCAAGTACAGTGTCGTCTAGTTGTGTCACAATATAGAACATTAGTTAACGTTATAGTTTCTGCGTCTATAAATACCTTTTTTGATGCCAGCCATTTGCACTCAACATAACAAAACATTATTGCTGTTATTACAAGTCTTTTGCTACAGAGTTGTTTGTATTGTGTTCTGAATTAGAGAGAATATGGGGAGGTCATTGAGAAATCATTCTAGACTTGCTATGACAATTTTTATAATAATTTCGTTGGTGAATGTATCATTCGGACGCCAACTTCAGAAGAAACTTGTAGTTTCTCATAAAGGAAGTATTAGTTTTGGTGGAGCAAATATCAAACATAATGTAGACAATGAAGGAGATAGTCATCAAGTAGAAGGAAATAAGGACAATGCTGATGATAAAGGTAAAGAAGATGATGATAACATGAAACATCATGGGATTCATTGCGGTGGAGGATTTGGAGGTGGTGGTGGCGGCAATGGAGGATTTGGAGGAGGAGGTGGTGGCAATGGAGGGTTTGGAGGTGGAGGAGGCGATGGTAGCACTGGTGGTGGAGGTGGAGGTGGAGGAGGCGGTGGTGCCAATGTAGAAATTGGAGGAGGCGCTGGAGGTGGAGTTGGAGGAGGTGGTGGTGTAGGAGTTGGTGGCGGTGGAAGTGTAGGAGTTGGAGGAGGTGGCGGTGGAGGAGTTGGAGGTGGTGGTGGTAGTGGAGGTGGTGTTGGAGGTGGAGGTGGTGTTGGCGGAGGGGTTGGTGCAGGTGGAGGTGTAGGAGTTGGAGGCGGTGTTGGTGGAGGTGTAGGAGCAGGGGAAGGTATTGGTGGAGGAGCTGAAGGTAGTGGTGGAGGTCGTGGAGGTGGAGGTGGGGGTGGAGGTGGTGGTGGTGGAGGTGGAGGCGCAGGAGCTGGAGGTGGTGTCGTTGGAGTTGGAGGAGGTGGTCATGGAGGTGGAGATGTAGGAGCTGGTGGTGGTGTCGGTGGAGGTGCAGGAGCTGGTGGTGGTGTCGGTGGAGGAGTTGGAGTTGGAGGCGGTGGTCATGGAGGTGGAGGTGCAGGAGCTGGTGGTGGTGTCGGTGGAGGTGCAGGAGCTGGTGGTGGTGTCGATGGAGGAGTTGGAGCTGGAGGCGGTGGTCGTGGAGGTGCAGGAGCTGGTAGTGGTGTCGGTGGAGGTGCAGGAGCTGGTGGTGGTGTAGGTGGAGGAGTTGGAGGTGGAGGTGCAGGAGCTGGTAGTGGTGTCGGTGTAGGTGCAGGAGCTGGTGGTGGTGTCGGTGGAGGAGTTGGAGGCGGTGGTCGTGGAGGTGCAGGAGCTGGTGCTGGTGTCGGTGGAGGTGCAGGAGCTGGTGGTGGTGTTGGTGGAGGAGTTGGAGGCGGTGGTCGTGGAGGTGGAGGTGGAGGTGCAGGAGCTGGTAGTGGTGTCGGTGGAGGTGCAGGAGCTGGTGGTGGTGTCGGTGGAGGAGTTGGAGTTGGAGGCGGTGGTCGTGGAGGTGCAGGAGCTGGTGGTGGTGTCGGTGGAGGTGCAGGAGCTGGTGGTGGTGTTAGTGGAGGAGTTGGAGGCGGTGGTCGTGGAGGTGGAGGTGCAGGAGTTGGTGGTGGTGTTGGTGGAGGAGTTGGAGGCGGTGGTCGTGGAGGTGGAGGTATAGGAGCTGGTGGTGTCGGTGGAGGAGTTGGAGCTGGTGGTGGTGTTGGTGCAGGCGGAGGTGCAGGGGGTGGAGTTGGTGCTGGTGGTAGAGGCCGTGGAGGAGGAGGAGGTGTTGGTGCTGGTGGAGGTGTAGGTGGAGTAGGAGCAGGGGGTGGTGTTGGTGGAGGTGTTGGAGGTGGTATTGGTGCAGGTGGTGGTGTAGGAGGTGGGGTTGGTGCAGGTGGTGGTGTAGGAGGTGGTATCGGTGGTGGTGGTGGTGTCGGTGCAGGGGGTGGTGTCGGTGCAGGAGCAGGGGGAGGTGTTGGTGGTGGCGCCGCAGTAGGAGGTGGAGCTGGTGTTGGTGCAGGTGCTAGTTCAGGAGTTGGGGCTGGTGCTGGGGCCGGGGGTGGTGCCGGAGCTGGAGGAGGTGTTGGTGGTGCCGGTGCTGGGGCCGGGGGTGGTGCCGGAGCTGGAGGAGGTGTTGATGGTGCCGGTGCCGGTGTTGGTGTAGGGGGAGGTGTAGGTGTTGGAGGTAATGTAGGAGTTGGGGCTGGTGCCGGTGGACGCGTTAGCAGCATGAGAAGGCATAAAAACTAAAATAACATAGAATAGAACCTCTGCATAAATAAAAGAGTTGCATTAATAAATAGAAACATGAAAAGGCATTGTACTCACAATCGCATACTTCAAATATTTATCTATTGTTGTAACTCTATTGATATTGTCAATTGGTTCAGAATTAAATACAAGCATTTAAGCCTATTTCCAACTATGATTGTTTTTTCTTTTTATACCATCTATTTTCCTTTGTTCTTTAAATTCCCTGTTAATTCATGGATATATCCAAATGGTTGAACTTATACATTTGCCAGTACATTGCTACGTATGTATGTATGTAATTAAGTTGCTCATTTTCGTAAAAGAATCCATTGTTTGTGAGAAACTGTAAATCATTTATTTCTTTTAAAAAAATATATATTTTTATGACAGTTCCGGATTAAATTTCATTTGGTTACAATATACAACATAATATATGCTACATTATTACATTTTCTGAAAATAAAATCGCTGAACAAAAATAAGTTACAAAACGTTAAATAATTTATTTAGCCACCCGTCAGAAGAATCCACGTATGACAGAGACAAAAATTTGTCAAGTTGAGTAGCATTTAGTTTCTTCATCCATGGTACACGCTTGTAGGTTTCTGCCCCTGCTCCTTTGTTGTTAAACTCCACATAAGTAAAATTTGCTCTGCAATTAATATAAATATAATTATAATCGCAACCTTAATTAATAATTAATCTTAAGATATCATTCTACATAAAAGATGAGTGATCTTACTCATGGCCAACGTAGTCCCAAGCATTCCAGCCTTGAGGGACAACAACATCAGACATTGTTGAGTTATAAATAATTACAGAAGCAAAAGGTCCCCATGCTCTTCCTAGATAAGCTTTACCACTTCCATTTATTTCACAATTTTTAAATACAAAACCGCTTTCATTTTCTTCCCATTCTTTCTTTTGTGCTGTTATGTATCCTGCTAATGTTGGATCATATTTTCCTATGTTTACTGATATCAAGCATTTCTGACAAAAAAACGAAAAAGATATCAAACTAGCGGTCAATTGTTCGAATAAAAAAGCTGTAATAACGCGAATTACCTCGTACATAGATTTGGCTTTGCCAAAAATGAAATCAACAGCACCTTCAAAATAGCAATTATAGAAGTAATGGCGACCCTTCTCATCCCAGAAAGTATCTTGCAGTCCAAGAAAAGCACAATCGTAGAAAGCTGATTTATCTCCTCTTATTCTAGCTGATACTGCTGGTTTCCAACTGAAATTCTGTGCCTTTACTTGTAAATTCCAATTATATGTGTTCTGAAAAGCCAAAACTAGAATTTTAATAACTTATATATACAATTAACTTAATTAGTATACATATTGTTAATTTTGTACCTTGAATTTAATGCCTTTTGCTACAAGGTTTTCAGCGAAGGAAGTAAAAGTTGCACTAGACCATGTGTTTTCATGATCATCCCATTCAATACTTGTCAATTCTTTCCCTGCTCCTTCCAAAAAAATGCATGTTTTCTTCATTGGAATTGTAACTTTTTCCCTGCACCCAAAATCCAAATTTCGTTAGGATATGTAAGAAGACAACCACATCTTGATCTTTGATCATAAATGGAGAAAATAACATTTGAACTTATTAAAATTGCTGTCATATATATATATATATATGTATATATGTATACCTGTATGTATTTGGAGAGATTTGGATACGAATCCAATGTGTATTCCCATCAGGAATTGAATCAATGGCTCTCTGAATGGTAGTGAAGTTTCCATTGCTAGACTTGTCAACAATGATTGTATATGCATCTTCTAAATTGTTGGATTCACGTAATTGGCAATCCAAAGCTTTACAAACACTGAAACATAAAACCAGTATTAACAAATATGAACGGAGAAGCTGCATTTTTTTTCTGAAACATATAACAAAAATTTAATAGCTCTATTGTCTAAGAAATGAATTATATACTTTTTTTTTTAGGTTGAGAATTGACTTAAAATAAAATATTAATTTTGTAATTGAATATGCACAACGTGTATATTCAAGAATTAAACTAATGCAATAAGATTCTTTTTTTTTTGAAAGAAAAAAAAATCTTTGCCGTACAATTTGCGTATGCCACTACCATTTTAGTTGTGGATTACTTAATTCTTTCACATTCTTTGCCTAAACAACAATAAAATGATTTTTGAACTGAAAAAGAAAAAGAAATTAGGCAAATTGCATTAGACTTTGAATTGCAGAATTTCTTCCTGAACCATTGACCGTACCACCATATTTTGGTCTTTTTATCATGAGTTAATTATAATTTAGTCATCCTGTTTTGTTATACCAAATTAGACAAATTAATCTCTTGTTTTTCAATATTATTATTATTTTTTTTGTCTCCTGTTTGTTATCGTTAGACATTTAGTCATTTCGACCCTTAAAGCCGTTAACTTACCAAAATAAACTTTGCCACTCATCTCTAATTTTATTGTGTTAGTTTAAATAGGCACAGAATGTGTTTGATAAAATGCCAATGAGAAGTCCGATTTCTGTATTTTCAATGTTGATTCAATTGAACTTGTTTGTTCACTTCCTAGATCTTTTAAAATGATGGGAATTCAATTCTTCTGAATTTGCTTTTTGGACTTTTGAGTTATAATAAAAAGTCAAAAATCATCTACTCCATGTTTGGAAGGAATTTCTGAGGTATGAATACATAAAATATTAGCTGTCATTAACGCGGAGGAAATGGCATGTTATGGGTTGAATCGAATCATTGCTTACAGGTTAAGATTGCAACTGATAAAAATAACTCACGTTATCAAATAGTACTACCATAACAATTAACAATTAGCAATGTGTATTTAGAACAATTTAATACTATGAGTTGAAAGAGTTTGGTATCTTGGCAAGCCATCCATCTTTATCGATGAAGGAAGTGGACAAAAATTTGGCAATCTGGCCTACGCTGTCTTTCTTTGCCCAAGGCACTCGTTTGGACATGTCCGAACCTTTTCCCTGATTACTGCACTCTACATAGGTAAAGTTCGATCTGCAAAATCAAAGCTAAGAGTTAGCAATTTATAGTCGACTTTCAAAAGTCTAAACATACTCAAAATTCAGGAAAATGGAGTCTTACTCATGCCCAACATAGTTCCAAGCATTCCAACCTTCAGGAAGTATCACATCTGATAAGGTGGAGTTGTAGACAATCACGGTAGAATAAGGTCCCCAAGCTCTTCCAAGATAAGCTGTGCCAGTTCCAGAAATTACACAATTTTTGAGCACAAATCCACTTTCATCATCTGCCCATTCCTTCTTCTGTGCTGTTACACTCCCACGTATTCCTGACACGTATTTTCCAATGTTTACTGATATTTCACAATCCTACAAAATTTTCAAATCGATTAGATTCATTACAACTACATAAATCAAAATACGTCAAGTCAAGATATACGAACCTCGTAAATTGATTGTGCGTTCCCAAAAATGAAATCAATAGCACCCTCAATGTAACATTGTTTATAGTAGTGACTTCCTTCTTCGTCCCATAAAGTATCCTGTAATCCTAGAAAGGCACAATCATGGAAAATATATTTATCTCCTGAAATTCTTGCCGATACTGCTTGTGTCCATACAATTTTTTTTCCTCGCAAATTAGTATTATAGGTATTCTGCTCAAATCATTGAAAAAAAAGGTTCAAATTATCAAAATTTTTATTAATAAAAGAAAAAACAATTGAAGTAATTTGGTTGTATTTAATTTTATTACCTTGAATGTAATGCCCCTGACTGCAATATTATCAGAACTAGAAGTAAAAGTAGCACTTGTACTTGTTTCATCATGATCTCCCCATTCAATACTTGTTAAGTCTTTACCTGCTCCTTCCAATATAATGCATGGTTTCTTCACTGAAATTGTAACCTTTTCCCTGTACCCATCCCCAAAAATTGATTATATAATTTGACAAAAGAAAAAAAAAGTTAATAGATGCAGTGAAAATATTGTTCTTTTACGTGTATTTATGAGGAGAAATTTTGATACGTAGCCAGTGAGTATTCATTTCAGGAACTGCATCAATGGCGCTTTGAACTGAACTGAAATTTGCATGGCCTGATTTATCAACTGTTATAGTATATGCGACATCGTTTTGTTTTGAATATTGACATGCCACAGCTTCACAACACCAACTCCAACATTGTAACAACACTATAGCGACCAGAAATGAAAGATGATTCTTCATTTTTCTGCTTTTGTTGCGTAGATTAGATGCCTAATTTTCATATATATATAACATAAATGATTTTATTTTTTGTTTTATTTCCTTTGTAATAATATCTGAATTTCCTTAATTGAACAAAAATGATTTGCTACACTGTATTTTGAAGGTATGAGAGAATAGGAAATAATAAAACAGAAAAGGCAGAGGAGAAGAATATGAAGTAACAAATCGAAGAAAGCAAATCTGAAAATTATATTGGTAGAAGCAATTAAGGAAGGAGATTATTTATAATTGAAAGATTGATTGTTTCTTTTCCGTTATTAGTTACTACAGTATTGTACTATGTTGATGGATACTTAACCTTTGACTTTGGTTATTTTCAAGTAAATGGTAATTAAATCCAAAAAATAAAAATATTTAGTGCTCTCTTTATAATATATGCTGCAGAATGTATATTGATAATTTGTAGAAAAAGAAGTAATCTTAATTAAGTTCTTCTGGTACGTTCAAATTACAGTAACACAACTAATCTATCTTAATTAAGTTAATAATTGGGATTTAGAGGACAGTAGTAGGTAAGTTGGGTTCCAGACATTGGTATCTACTACTAATAAATAACATATACATATATTCAAAATATTGGTGAGCTGAAAACCCCAAATTTCTTCAACCACCATATCATTTTGTTAATGTTCATGTTTACCGGAACCAAATTTTTTTAAATGTCTCTTTTCAATTGCAATTACAATAATCACTGTTCAGTTTTTTCATTCATTAAAAAGTGTTAAAATTAATAAAAAGAAATATTAATTAATTAAATGAATATTTTTCGCCACATTTAAACAAACTAACTACCGTTAATGGTGTAGATAATAATAGAGAAAACATTTATTATAAACGAGAGCCATGAGCAATTTTCAAGAAGCTCCCTACACTCGATCCTTTTTTCACAATTTTTCTATTTTTTTAATTTATATTATTGTCTTAGTTAATATTTCTAAATTAAATTGTATGAAGCTTCTAAATAAGTATAATTAACAAATTTAATTACATAAATTATATTTTTATAAAATTTTTATTTCTATTTTTTTTTATAATTTATCTTAATGTTTTTTATCTTAGTTTCCGAACAACAATTAAACATCAAACAATTGAACAATAAATTATGTTTTATATATGATAACAATAAATTTATAATTTTCAAGTTTTAATATACAATATTAAATTTCATGAAAATTGAAATTTTTATTTATTTAGCAATATGAAGAGAATAACAAATAAATTGGATAAGAATTTCTCTAAGAGAAAAATACAATAGATAGTTGAGAAAGTTGACCGAGATCGTAAGTTGTCTCTTTATATTTTTTCGTATGGTATGTAAATATATTATTGTATTTAGATATATTATATTTTTTCGTAAGTTGCCTCTTTAATATTTTTTTTTTATTTTTTAAATTGTGCATACATACACTAGGTCCTGGGTCTGCATATGGAGAATACCAATTTTATTTTCTAAATGATATGAATAATTACTAGCAAAATATCATTTTTTTTAAATGGTTAAACTTGATAAAATTACTATATGCTAATAAAAGAAAATAAAGTCTTAATTCTATTTACACAATAATTCTTACTATTCATAGTCAGATCCAGAAATAAGATTTACATAACAAAACTTATAAAGAAAAAAAAAATTGTGTAATTGAATGTGCTTATTATTAGGTATTGCCTAAGTCAATCTAGTAGATTATAGTCATTGTCCAAAAAAAAAAAGATAGTAGATTATAGCAGATCCAATCCAAGCCTAAATGGAGGATATTGTTTTATGAGTTGCTTGATTAAATACATAGTTTGGACATGCACTAACATCGAATCTAGTAACATCCATTTGTTAAGACTTCATATTGAATAGGAAGCTTTTAAGCTTTTAAAAACTTTCTTTTTGTTTTTTTAACCGAAAGCTTTTTTTTAAGAAACGTAATATATATATATATATATATTTGAATTACACTACTTTTTTTTAAAAAAAAAATCATTTATATGATGGTCTATGACAATATAAATTGGAGGAAGAAGAAGGAAACGCTAAATAATAGTAGCTCTTTTCTTTGAAAGTATAACAGTAGCTTATTTGAATTCCATCATATTCATTCAATTCATGTATTGTTGGTTCAATTTGATTAATATTTCAGAAAGTATACTTTTTTAGGAGGAGTTCTTTTACAAGATAAATTATTTCTAAGAAAAATATGATTTAAACATCACATAAAAAAAAATTACTAGCGAGACTATCAGGGATGCAAGTTTGTGTGTTGCAGATTAAAAAATATAATTAGCGAAAAATATGCGTCACTAATTGTATTTTGAATCGAAATGCAATTTATCGCTAGCGACACAGGATATAGAGTCACTGAATCCGTTACTGATCAGTGATGCATTTTCTGTAGTCGCTAATTGTGTGTCTATTTTCCCGCTAGATTTAGGATAAAATTAACGACAAAGCAAAGTGCTCGCTAATTAGCAACACATTCAGCCACAATATTAGCAACATATTTTTTGTTCAAAATTAAAAAACAGAAAGCAGGAGTTTCAAGTGGAAATTCCTAAAATTTAGCAACAAAATCTGTGACGGATTAGGTATTGTTGCTGATCAGCAATTAGCAATAGAATATATATTGCGTCGCTAATTAGCAACTCATTCAGATAGAATTAGCAACAAGTTTTTCATAAAAAATTAAAAAAATAGTAGGATTTTTTTTTTAAGGAAAATCCTAAAAATCTTAAAAAAGTGACAAATTAGCTTTGTCACTGATCAGTAACACAATAAGCGACAGAAAACTGTATCGCTAATAATGACAGAATGAGCAACAATTTTTTCGTAAAAATTTAAAAACTAGCGGACTTTTGGAGGAAAATCCTAAAAATTAGCGATGATGGATCATATGTTGTCGCTGATTAGTGACGTATGGAATATTACTATGTTGCTAATAACGACTTATTCAGTGACAGAATTAGCAACAAATTTTTCTTAAATTGTGACATCTCTAAATCAAAATCATACATTATGCATATTATGCATATTGTTATTATAGGCATAACACATTTTTATAATTTTAATTACATAAGAATCAATGTAATAAATAAATCAATTTGCAAAATTTTTATAGGCGGGACCTACGGGTCATCATATGATTTTACAGGCAAAACCTACGGGTCGTTACATGATTTTCCAAATAGACCTTCGACTCATACATGAACTTAATATTGGCTAGCCATATGATATATGATATATGAAAATCTCGGAACTGTACTTAGCTTGATGGACTACAACCAAATTAAATGGAACCACATGACATAAGCATGTGTATATTGATGTTATTAATTATTGCTGTGAAATTGTTGATATTGAGTAGTTTATATTTACTGAGTATACGATTCATCAAACTCGCAATTTATATTTCAGGTTTTTGTTGCAACTGTCAGACTAGATCATAGTATGAAGTGTAACACTTCACACTCAATTTTCATAGGTTGGTCAGTTAAAGCATATGACTTCTCTTTCTCATTGTTGCATCCACATGTATAGTTGTATTTAATAAGTTTATTTTGAATGTTGTATAATTATAACACTGTGAATTATTTTATTAATAGATGTATATGCTATGTGTTGTAAGTAAAACATGTGATAATTAATGTAAATTATAATAAATATCGTGTGACGTAATAATATGAATGTATAAAAAAAATGTGATTTATTTAATAAATGACGTATATAGGGATAGATTTGTCGTTGATTATGTAACGCAAAAAATTAGCAAACAATCAGTGAAGGATTATGTGTTGTTGTTGATCAGATACGCAATTAGCATCGAAATGCATTACGTCACTAATTAGTGACTCATTTAGCAACAAAATTAGCAACAAGTTTTTCATAAATAATTAAAAAAATAATAATAATAAGAGTTTTAGGCAAAAAATCCTAAAAATTAGAAATGAAATAAGCGACATATTATGTGTTGTTACTAATTAGCAACGCTTTCAGCGATGGATTTAACGACAAATGTTTCATGAAAAAATTCCAAAACGTAGTGGAAGTTTTAGGCTACAAAATCCTTAAATTGGTGTCGCAATTAACAGCAGAGTATATTACGCCACTGATTACCGACTAAATCAAGCTAACGAAATTAAAAAAAATTGTTTAAAATTTATTTTGTCACAAACTGTATGGCAGATTGTATCACTATTTCTCAAAATTTTTTTAATAAATATCAATTTCTTCTTCTTCTTAAATTAATTAATTAATTGTCAATTTGAAAATAAAAGGAACAAAAATAAAATAGTGACAAAATTAATCTTCTAGTAGAAAAAAAAAATCAATATTTTCGTTCTAAAACCAATGACAAATATGATGTTACTTATTGCATTTCTAATTAGGGACACATTCAGTAGCACAATTATTAATATATATTACTCTTTTTGCACCAAAATAATGTAAATGTATGAGTGATTGTGTCGCTGAATAGTGAAACAATTGATGTGTTGCTATTTGTTTAGCGTCAACATTTCTGCGACTACACGCTTTGTGTTTTTTATAGGTCGCAACACTCATTTCCTCATTGATTGCGTGTTTTGTATTTTACTATTTTAAGAAAAAGAAAAACTTGTTTTGTATTGAAAATCTACTCTCTGAAAAATAAATTGTTTTGATTTTTAAAGACTATAACTTTCATATTATTGATTTAATTATTATATTTAAATAATGTGGAAAAAAGGTTATCTTATTAAAGAAATTATTTTAAATAAAAAATATGTTTTTTGATGAAATCTACTCTCTAAAAAATAAATTGTTTTGATTTTTAAAAGACAATAGAACATCCATATTATTGATTTAGTTAATATTTAAATAATCAGATAAAAAGTAATTTAACAGAAAAAGGTATAACGGATATATAGATAAATTAAATATACCTAATTTTTTATTTTCATGAAAAGTTGCACCTTAAACTTGCCTGATTCAGTAAGCTAAGAGTTGATTTGTTTTTCCATTACAATTCACCATCTTGTCTAAAATAAGGGTTTAAACTTGCCTCATCCAATTGTAGCATACGTTCAGCAATCCAACTAATTTTAGATCTGGTCCAACATTTCATACAAACAATGAAAATTACATCTAGTGCCCCCATACTAAAAACCCATCTTCTTCAATTATTGTCTTGTAGCAAATACTGGTCATTTTTAGTTTTAGTGATCCTTAGAATTGGTGATAGCATGGACAGTCAAGAAAAGTTAAACCTTTTATTGAAATTACAGACAAACTACACTTATCTGTAATTACAACAACTAATCATTTTACTATAAGTTGAAAGCTCTATGAAGCCATCCATCTCCATCAATGAAAGAAATGTCCAAAAATTTATGAAGCTTCTCTGAACTCAGTTTCTTTTCCCAGGGTACTCGTTTTGCCATGTCTGCTCCTTTTCCAATATTATCTGCCTCTACATATGTAAAATTTGCTCTGCAATTCAAGCTCCCTGTTAAAATCTTAAGGCGAGTAAGTGTAAAAAGAAAAAGGAGATCATAAGTCTTACTCATGGTGAGTGTAACGCCAAGCATTCCAGCCTTGAGGAACTATTACATCTGATAAGTTCGATTTATAGACAATTACAGTAGAATAAGGTCCCCATGCTCTTCCGAGATATGTTTTACCTGTCCCTGTAATTACACAATTTTTGAATACGAATCCACTTTTCTGTTCTGGCTGTTCCTTCTTCTGTGCTGTTATGCTCCCATATAATCCTGGATTGTATTTTCCTATGTTTACTGATATTACACATTTCTGCAAATATAATAAACTCAATCCGAAACCTTATTGTAAACTTATGTTTCTGTTTAAAAAATTATTTACATAATTACGAACCTTGTAAATTGATTGAGCATTTCCAAAAATGAAATCAATAGCACCTTCAATGTAACATTTATAAAAGTAGTGATGGCCTGCAGAATCCAATAAGGTGTCTTGTATTCCTACAAAACCACATTCATTGAAAGCATATTTATCTCCTTCAAGTTTAGCAGCCATTGCTCGTCTCCATATCATTTTTCCTTCTGTCCGGTTCGATTGATCCAAATTATACGTATTCTGATCATCCATTTGGCAAAATACGTAAAATTCAAGATTTTTCAGGAACTTTTTTTAAAAAAAAATGATTTGGTTCTAATCTAATTAATCACACCTTGAACGTAATGCCTTTGGCTATAATGTTATCAGGATAGGAAGTGAAAGTAGCAGTATCAAATGTATCTCGATGATCTCCCCACTCAATACTTGTTAAACTTCTACCTGCTCCTTCTAGTAAAATGCATGGTTTGTTCACTGGAATTGTAACTTTTTCTCTGTACCCAAACAAAAATTGGACAAAAACAAAATTAGACGAAATGATACTAAAAAAAAATTCAAATAAATGTGACTGCAAAAGAGATTGTTATACGTATATTTGCCAGGAGATATTCGAATGCGAATCCAATGGGTATTACTCCCAGGAATTGAATCAATGGCTGTCTGAACTGAAGTGAATTTCTCTTGGCCTGATTGACCAACAGTGATGGTATATACGATGCCGTTGTTAGTTGAATATTGACAATCCGACGATGCATTGCAGTCACTCCGACGATGCAAAAGTACTAATAACACTACAGCAAGCAGGAATGGGTTCAGATTCTTCATTATTTTTTTTTTTTTCTTTCTGGTTTTGAATGGGACGAAATGAGTAGTGAGGGGAGCTACTTCTACTTGAAGTAGCAGAAACTGATGGTAAGTAACAAAAAGACAAAAGATTTGTTCCGTTTATCAGAGTATCTATTCTTCTTTACACATCAGTTTGTTGACACTAACTCTGTCTCTATTACGCATCAGCATAACTAACTCACGCGCACAAAGTAGGTTACAACTGGATCAAAAAACTTACCCATCAATTTACAAATAATATAAGTAATACTAATAACTAGAATTATACGTTGTTTGTTGATGCTAATAAGTTATAAACAGCTAGTTGAAGTGCTTTCTGAAAGATTTTATAAATTCATATTTACTAATCCATATAAATTGCTCAAATACTTTTATTAGCAGTTTGTTAATTACATGGCTATATGTGTACCAAGTATGTAACATGTTTGCTTAATGACAAATAAATCTTTAAGTGGTTTGCCTATATTATATAATTAGTTAGTTCTACCGATCAATGATGATCAATCCAGAAAGTAGAAAGGTACGAGCTTTTTTGTAAAGTTCAAAAAGACCAAGACAACAATTTGATTTCCCGGAAGATTGTATTTTTCATTACAAATGGATCATTTGTGCGCCTAAACAGATGAAACCTTTTTATTTCCGATATAAAACCACAGAAAACATACACTTACATTTTTTATCGAAAGAAAAGTAGATTATTCTCGTTAAACAACACGACAAACCGTTTTCTTTAGGAAATTAGCAAGGGTCGCTCACTAAACACGCTTACACTTTATCAACTTGCGGCAGATTACTCGGCCCAGATAAGAACAAATTCATAAAGGGATACGGTTAGATAGGCACAGTTTTTAAGTTTGAAAGCCTAATTATATTCTGCATCTCCAAAGAACCATAATTACTGCTAATAATCGGGTAATTTTCATTTAAATTATCTGAATTTTTTTTTTTATTACATCTAAGTTTTAAGTTGTCATATAAGAATTTTCCAAAAGAAGTTCTAAGATATATATAAATTCAATATTACTGTTGTCATATAAAAATGTCTAATACCAATTTTTTCTAACCAAACTATAATGTGGACAGTCCGACAAACAGTCAAACACAGTACAAAAATATTTTTAACAAATTCAATCTTATATTTACAAAAATATTTTTAACTAATTCAAACTCATATATATACTCATCATTCCTTTAATTTTTAAAATTAAATAAATTTTACATGTTTTCTTTTAAACTAAATATATAGCTTTAAATTTAAATTAAATCTAATTTAAGTTTGATTTAATTATTTTGAATTGTAAATTTTTACTGGAGTGGAAACTCGATACTATTATTAGATGGTTTAGACGTCAAATCATATGGAATGCTCATTGTCTTATCAAGATTCTATTAAGCATGTTTGCACTCTTATTTGAGTTTTTGTACCTAATTGTTTGTTGGAGTTAATGATAATGAATCATTTATTTATTTCTTTCAAAATAAATTCAAATTAAAAGTTAAGTACTTTATGTAAAATTAATTGAAATTTTCACCATAATTTATATTAATATTGTTGGTGTTCCAAACTCCTTTTCTATTTAAGAGATACTTAACTAAACCATTAATTAGATCAAAGAGTGAAATCATAATTTTATTAAATTAAATTTAACTCTTTCAGTCTTTCACAAGGCTAAAAAACTACTAAACAACTAAAATTCTAAACAAATTATTGGTTACACCCTAAATTTAGGGCCTAAAATAAGAAGGAAAATATCTTGGGAAACGCTATGATAAGCTCGTCATTATATGTGGACGAGCTTCTCATTTTTTTCTAAATTTTTTTTTGGAAAATAAAATTATAAATTATTTGTATTTAATTCTCACATTAAATTTACAAGATCACAAATCGCACATTTAACACATTTTAAAAAATCTCACTTAAAATAATTAAAACTGTTGAGATGTTACACTCAATGATTTTAATTATTTTATATAATATTTTTTAAACAGAATCAAATTTAGAAATTGCGCCCTACAAGTAAATATAAACAATTTATAATTTTATTTTTTATAAAAAAATTCAGAAAAAAACCATCCGCATATAAGGACGAGCTTTTATGAGTCTCACTCAAATATCGTTTTACACAAAGAAAGTGGTAGTACTTCTCTGAAAGTTCTTGGATCAAAATTATGGTGAAAATCAATTTCGCCAAGATTTTTAAATCATAATCTTCATTTCTTTTGGGATTTATAGACTTATAAAAAAAAAAAAAAGAAGCAAGAACCCTATTTAATTACTATTAATATTTAATTACTGTTAATCTTCTATTGCAAGCCATCCATGACCCACCAATTATTATTAATTAATCGGTATAATTTTTTATCAACGATTTAATTTGTTGTTGAGATGACAAAGAAAATAAAATTGAAAATTATAAAAAAAAATAATATAAGGTCTGAAAATGTCAAATAAACAAAACTAACCTCCAATGCGACATAGAACTTTCTAGTTGTCTAATGACACTCAAAATAGTTTTAGTCGTTTTTAAAAAAAAAAAAAATTTTTTTTTAACGATGAATTAATAAATTAGTTCTTGTTGAAGAGAACTTAAATTCATGTATATAATTTTTATATTTTAGAAATTAATTTTTGGAAAAATTTATTACTATATAGTATATATTATATGAATTTTGTAAATAATAATTTATGGAATAAAAAATACTACAAATAAATAACCATCTATCATTTTGTCATGTAGTGAAGGTGCACAAGTCAAAACTGCTAGTCCGATGCCATGCAATGTAAGACTATGCATGCATGCATGGATTCCAAGTGACAGCATGCTATCATCACATACATTGTTTTGGATTTTTATTTCATTTTTAATTTTTCTCAAGAAATTTCTCGGATTGAATGATAATCTTCCAGTCGTTATCCATGGATGGAAACAAACCACCTTTCTGGTAATTTTATTTTACATATAAATTAAAGAGAAGAGGAAGAAGAAGATGATGAAGAAAGACAGTTAACATCACCGACCCAACCCGACGGACCACCCCGTATTTTTGACAGGTTACTTGTTTTTATTTATTCAATTTCTGTACGGATTTCCCCCTATAAATATGTGCATTTCCTCTTCTTCCCATTTCATTCCTTTCTCTCCAAACACTACCTTCTTTACTGAGTTCTACTATTAGCTAATTGGCTCTTTTCTGCATTTTCAAATTTTGACATTCTAATTACAGTTTCCATATCTCTGAACACTATCAAATATGGTAATTGCAGATTTTAATTTCTGTAAGGAGAACAAACCAAACAATTTGAAAGTTGAAACTTTCCTTTTACGTCTTTAAGAGTGTATTTTATAGAATCGTTTTAAGATAAATTTCTATAAAAGTTATCCTTCCTGCTTCCGTTATTTCTTTAATGTAATTTCTTGTATATAAATACGATTGGTTAGGTATTTATCCTCCATATACTAGCGATTAGGGTATTTCCTTGTGTTTTTTGTTCTTGCTCTTTGAATACTCTGTTTTTTAAAATATGGCTCCTCCAAATGATCCTGCGAATGCATCCCTCAAAGTCCTTAGATCAGATAGTTTAGACAAAAACTTTGATTTATCAAATGGGAAATTCAGTGTTACAGGATTGCCAATACTCTCTGATGTTCCTAGTAACGTCATCTTTTCTCCATTTTCTTCTATCTGTAACTCCTCTGAATCTGATGCTCCACTTCCCTTGATCCAGCGAGTCCTTTCTCAGTCTAACAGAGGAGGGTTTCTTGGATTCTCTAAAGACTCTCCTTCTGATAGATTACTGAACTCCCTTGGGAAGTTTTCTGGTAGGGATTTCTTATCCATCTTTAGATTCAAAACATGGTGGTCCACAATGTGGGTAGGAAATTCAGGGTCTGATTTGCAAATGGAAACCCAATGGGTTCTCCTTAATGTCCCTGAAATAAGTTCTTATGTTGTAATAATCCCTACGATTGAAGGGAATTTCAGGTCTGCACTTCATCCAGGCAACGATGGGCATATGATGATTTTTGCTGAAAGTGGTTCTGCACAAGTACAGTCATCATCTTTTGATGCAATTGCATATGTTCATGTGTCTGACAATCCTTACAATATCATGAAAGAGGCTTATAGTGCTTTAAGGGTCCATCTAAATACTTGTAAGCTTTTGGAAGAGAAATCTGTTCCTTCTTTGGTAGATAAATTTGGGTGGTGTACATGGGATGCATTTTATTTAACTGTAGAGCCTGCTGGAATTTGGTGTGGTGTGAATGATTTTGCTGAAGGTGGTGTTTCACCAAGATTTCTTATCATTGATGATGGCTGGCAAAGTATCAATCTTGATGATGAAAAACCAGACAAGGACACTGAAAACCTTGTTCTTGGTGGGACCCAAATGACTGCAAGGCTTCATAGGTTTGATGAATGTGAGAAATTTAGGAAATACAAAGGCGGGTCTTTGTTAGGTCCTAATCCTCCTAAATTTGATCCAAAGAAACCCAAGATCTTAATTTCTAAAGCAATCGAAATCGAGCATGCAGAGAAGGAGCTTGATAAGGCAGTTCAATCTGGTAATACTGACTTGTCAGTGTTTGAAACCAAAATCCAGAAACTGAAAAAGGAATTGGATGCAATGTTTGGTGAAGAAGAGAAAGGAAAAGCTGTTTCTAATGAAGGGTGTGGAAATTGTTGTTGCAAGAGAGACAAGTACGGGCTGAAGGCATTTACAGAAGATTTGAGAACAAAATTTAAGGGTTTGGATGATATATATGTGTGGCATGCTCTTTGTGGAGCATGGGGTGGAGTTAGGCCAGGAGCAACCCATTTGAATACAAAAATTCTTCCTTGTAAATTGTCTCCTGGTCTTGATGGGACAATGAATGATCTTGCTGTGGTCAAGCTTGTTGAAGGTGGAATTGGACTTGTTGATCCTAATCAAGCTGGAGACTTTTATGATTCTATGCATTCTTATCTTTCTAGTGTCGGTATTACTGGTATTAAAGTTGATGTCATCCATGTAAGTTCAATTTTCAAATTTTTATTTTTAATTGTTTTTCAGATATTCATTTTAAAATTAGTTACTTATTTTATTACGAAATTTTCAAATTCAGACACTTGAATATGTATCTGAAGAATACGGCTGCCGCGTCGAGCTTTCAAAGGCTTACTACAAGGGGCTTTCAGATTCAATATCAAAGAATTTCAAAGGAAATGGACTTATTTCTAGTATGCAACAATGCAATGATTTCTTCTTCCTTGGAACAAAGCAGATATCCATGGGAAGAGTAGGTAAGAAAATCCAACAAAACACAATCTGCTTTCTGGTGTCTATTTTTAATATGTTCTATTCATGGGATTAATTTTGAGACAATTTTATGACAGGTGATGACTTCTGGTTTCAGGATCCAAATGGGGATCCAATGGGAGTTTACTGGCTACAAGGAGTTCATATGATCCACTGTGCCTATAACAGTATGTGGATGGGGCAATTTATACAACCAGATTGGGATATGTTCCAATCAGACCACCAATGTGCCAAATTCCATGCTGGGTCAAGAGCCATTTGTGGTGGACCTGTCTATGTTAGTGACTCAGTTGGTGGTCATGATTTTGACCTCCTCAAGAAACTAGTTCATCCAGATGGCACGATTCCTAAATGCCACCACTTTGCCCTTCCCACCAGAGACTGTCTCTTCAACAACCCTCTTTTCGACAACAGAACTGTTCTCAAGATTTGGAATTTCAACAAGGTAAGGTTTAATATTGTTTAAAAACAAAAATTATGATCATCTGAATGTAGAAGGAAATTAAGCGAAATCGCCATGTATTTTGCAGTATGGAGGTGTGATTGGAGCTTTCAACTGTCAAGGAGCTGGATGGGACCCAAAAGAGAGAAGAATCAGAGGTCATTCTGAGTGCTACAAGGCAATTTCAGGTTCTGTTCATGTAACTGACATTGAATGGGACCAGAAACCTGAGGCTGCCTTAATCGGCAAGGCAGAGGAATTCCTAGTCCATCTGAATCAAGCACAGGAAATTATGTTTATAACACCAAATTCTGATCCAATTCAAGTCACTATCCAACCATCTGGATTTGAGATTTTCAGCTTCGTGCCTATCCTTAAGTTAGGATCCAACATCAAAGTTGCTCCAATTGGCCTAACTAACATGTTCAATAGCGGCGGGACTATTCAAGAATTCGAGTGTTTCGTTTCTGAAGCTGAAATGGCAGCCAAGATTAAAGTTAAAGGTGAAGGAAATTTCTTGGCATATTCAAATGTGTCTCCAAAGAAAGTTTTGTTGAACGGTGGTGAAGTAAATTTTGATTGGACGGGTGATGGGAAACTCAGTTTAGTTGTTCCTTGGAATCAAGAAGCTGGTGGCGTATCTGATGTGGCTTTTATGTTTTGACCTTATCGACTTTGAAAGGTTGTTTAACTTAGGTTTTTCTATTTTAGTATTGTTAACTTAAAGATGTTTAAGATTTGGTTGCAGTTTATGCAACAGATTATGTCTACTTATTTAAGGAGTGAATGAATATATATTAGTAGGTTCAACCGTATTAGCTTTGGTTTCATCTCTTTAAAGACAGAGAACTACAAGTTTCTTTCTTGATGGATGTTACTTGTTTTCCATTTCTTAGTTAATGGTGATTTGGATATGTCATGGAAAATGGAAAAATTATAGGGCTGACAAAAATGTATGGTGGGTTTGAAAAAATTATTATTATTATTATTATTATTATTATTATTATTATTATTATTATTATTATTATTATTATTATTATTATTATTATTATTATATTATTCGAGAAAATTTGAAAATACCAATCTAATCGAGTAAAAAAATATACTTTTTGTTATAAAAAGGAGGGTAATAAAATATTTTTCTAATAAAAAATTAAAAACTTCATAATCATAACAACCAAACTCACCATACCCACGACTCGTTTTTGAAATTTTGAGTCAAAATATCGTTTTAACTAGCTAAACTAACCCCAAAATATCTTCCCTACCGACGGAATCGCTTTCAAAAAACTTGTGCAGAATAAAAAATCAACATCTGTAGAGCTTTTTCCCAGCAATTAAAAGGTTGACAATTCAAATGCTTTTCAAGACGTGTTAAAGAATTTGTTAATTAATAGTAATATCTAATATTTCGTCGGTTTAGTGGTTAAAATCCTAACTAAAGCAAACGAAATAAACTGTAATTTAAAAGTCTTTGGAACAGGTGTAATTTTCTTCCATCTTTTGACTCCTAATTAAGATTGTGATGAAATATTAGAACTATACATACTTAAATTAAACACTCAAGTGATAGAACCACAAACACAAGTCCATTCACGCGTTTTTAATTATTTCACTTTCTTTACAATTAATATTATTATCCATTATATTGTGGTCGGTCCAATTGCAGCAATTCTAATCTAACTGCCTACCCCAAAACATCAACTTAACTAACTTAACTACCCTCCAACAAAATCCCAAATAAAATCTTAGTGTGACTTGTTTGCTTTTCAACCATCAAATTAATTTAAACAAATTTTCAAACGTTTTCAAAAGATATATTCTAGTCGGTCATGAAAAACATCATTTTACAACATTATCCTAACTAAAAATTAAAAATAAAAAGTTGTAGTAAAAGAAACTGAAGTGCTGACAATTCAATTGCTTTGCAAGATAAGTTTAATTAAGAATTCTTAAGGGTTAGCTTCTATTAACTTAAGAGAGATAAAAAAATAAGTTTAATTACATTTAATAAGGTATTATTCACATAAAATTGTATAAATTTGGGTATTAGTTGCAGAAAAATTATTTTGGAATATTGTTCATATAATTAGCAAAGTTTGAGGTGGTGTAGTATGTTAAGCCAAAAAAAAAAAAAAAGGCTAGCTTTATAGGTTTCAAAAACATTTGATTTTGTTCAATTTAGCCCTTAATTTAATTGGGTAAACTATACTTGCTCTTATAGTAACTCCATAAATTCATTGGGTTTCAATTCTTAATTATTTTCCTTTTCTAATTCTTCATTGGTTTTAGATACTTATAATATACTTATAACTTGTTTGCTTTTTTCTTACGATGTGTTTATGATTCGTTTACACTTCAAATTATACCTATGTAAAATTTTGAAAACCATCAGGATGGTACACTTTATATACTGTGGCTTGTATCTACAGAAATAATAAGTTGATCTTCATGTGCCGCCTGAAATTTGGAAGCTTCGCTGATGCTTCAGCCTACACCCTTTTTTCAAGTTGTTAGTGTTTGCCTTCATTTTCCTAATGATTACATTTGCTTTATTTTGTTGTAATTGGGTTCTAATGCATTAATAAACGAATTAGACGTTAACCTTATGTCAGAATTCTTTATTTTTCTTGAGTAAACCTTATTTCAGACAAACAATTCTTTTATTTTATTGTTCAATTCGACATATACCAATGAAGGACATAGATTATGGCCACTTTAGTGGCTCTTTTTGCCAGAATTGTGACAAATTGCAATTTTGTTCGGGAATTGTATTAAAAGCACCAATTTATGTAATGCCTCAAAAAATCCAAAGAACTAGAACATAATGGCTTAAGAACAATCTGTTAAACAAAAATTTGATGGAAATTAATATTCACAGCCACTGATCCACTATACTGTAATTACATAAAAAACAGAGTAATGTTCAGATTTTCATTCTGCTTAACATATTAATCATTTTGAAAAAACTAGAATACAAAATTAGAATTTCTGGATTCTTTTAAAGTAATATTACCAAATCAAGACATGATAGCTGAAACATTTCAGAATCATCCAATTAACTTTCCAGATGAAGCGGCTTTCAGAAATAAGATTGTAAAACTGGAGAAAATTGAAAAGACATATTACGAGTTTGTGCGTGAATCTAACACGCAAAAAACTAAAATTTCCGAGGCTAAAACACCTCTATCTGTATTAGATTCACGCACAAACCTGAAATATGGCTCTTCCTTGTGCATCCATGACCGATGAGACGAAGGAAGGAAGGAAGACGGAGTTTTCTAATTCTTTCCGATTTTCTATTTGAATAGACTGGATTGTTGTATGCCCTAATTCGTTCTTATCGGTTTTAGCTAGCGTGTGGTTAAGCCCACGTGACTAAAGAACCATGTCATACATTACCAAGATCGTCCGTGACGTCTAAGAAAATCTGAAGCCCATATGTTCCAGCATTTAGCCCACAAAAAAGTTATAATGCCCTAAAAGGCAACCCAATTTCAGCCCAAACAACTTAAAGTACGTTTTTTTAGTAAACATAAACGTCCTTTGTTTCTATTCGAATCCACTGAAACATGTAATGGTAAAAATACAATCAAAATCATGGTTTTCATGAAAGATTATTAATTTTTTTAAGGTTCCATAAATTGTTTTAAAAGATAATGAATATTTACTCAAAAATACCTAGTGTGTATGTAAGGTAGAAGAACGTGGCACTTTCCAAATCCAATGACAAAAATAATTAAAAAAAAAAAAGAATAAGTTGTTGTTGGGTGCAAACAGCATTTATGGGCCATGAGGCCCACTACTAGTAATTATGTATCTCCTCTAATTTGATCATTCTTTCGCACGTGGTAGTGGTCCAATTAGGTTCTTTGCATGTGCTAAAAAAGACCATACGTTTGAGCCACAATTAGGGTTTCTATGTTTTAGGGTGAAATCAAATGTATATTGTAATGGCAGATTTAGCTCTATAACATTATATCTGTATTTTATATATATACACATATATATATATACTTAGAAGGTCACTCATGAAAAATTACAGGAAATTCCTAGAATCTTCAAAATACTACCTAGACTAAACTTTTGATTAGCATGGTATACAATTTGATACTTAATTCAAATTTCTCAAATATATGAAGGTTTTTGAGTTATATTTCTTTATCTTTTTAGCATCTTGGCCGATGAATGATTTAAAAAACACTAAAAAGCTAAGTTGGAAGGAAAACGGCATATGTAACAGTGTATTCGAATGAAAACATAGCACGTCTATAGAGTTAGTAAGAACAATAATGGTATGGATATGAGTATGTAGCAAAAGTTTAATGGTAGCTAATAATGCAGAATGAGAGGCTGAGGATGAATCCATGTGCATATTCGTCATAGGATTTCTTTGTTTTTTTTGTTTATACTGAAAATTAGAATATATATATATATATATATCTACCAGTATAAAGAAAATGAAAGGGTACCAACACGTCGATGACAGGAAGCCAACATCTTACGTAATAGTGTTGGCTACCTGTTCAAGCCACCACCTAATTAAATTTAGCTTCTTTTATGACTTATAAGTGGGAAACCCACTTCTATATATTCAATACGAATACATGTAAATAAGCATAATAATGAATTGTGTGTATATATAGTATCCTAGTAATCTACATATAGAGTAGCCGCATGTTGGTATGGTGGGTTTAAACGGCAACATTTAACTACTGCATGTGCATACATGTTCTTATTTTTCCTTTTATTTTCTACATATGGTCACCTTCTTATGATGCTACAAGTTTCTATATATGCATTCACTGGATTTGAAATCTCTAAATATTATGATTTTCTTTTTAATAGAGAGAGAGAGAGAGAGTTAATTATGAACATAATTTGTCAAGGCCTTATCACTGTTTCTGTTGGAATAATAAAGGTGACTGTGGTTATTATTAAATATTACTCCCTCCATTTTTTAAAACATGTCATAGTTTTGTGGAAAATTAAAATACTATAAAGTTGGTTAGTGTCAAAACTAAGGAAAGGGAATTGTAAAGATGCTGGTTCATGATTTATGAAACTGAGAATGGATCAAAAAAGAAGATACATTGCATCTTTCTGTGTAAGATAAATTTTGGGATCTAATATAAGTTTTAAAGCAGACATGTCAAAACATGATTTGCCGAAAGATCTTAAAAAGGACAATGATAATGCATTTGATAAAAAACTTGGGGCGTTAATGAATATGTCAGAACAAAATCTACCTTATCCCAACATTATCTAAAGCATTTTGTTAACACTAACATTAATTAACAATATAAGCTAATAATAAATGATTTTTATAGTAAGGTTCCCTGTTGAGAAACATGCAGAAACGAAATGAAAATTGGATTGCATGTTTATATATATATTTGAGCTGGAAATTTATATAAGATTAGTATATATAATTAAAATGTGCATTGAATTTGGCAAGTGGAGAAGGAATAATCCAGAGTGTTTTGATGAGATTAGTGTATGTGTGGGTGGGTTTAGAGAGGTTTATTAGGTGGAGGAAAAATCATGTGGGTGCATGTGCATTGAGCTGGAGAACGTGCTCAAAGCAACACCCTCCCGTTATGTACACTTCGCTCTTTCTTATTCATTCATCCCCATTCCTTTGGAAGCACCTACCAGTATTTCTTTTCTTTTCTTTTTTTATTTATTTAATTATTTTGTATTATCCTCATTGTCTCTACCAACCTTATAATAATCTCTCATATGCTGCCCTAAATTTTACATTATAAGACCCTTTGTTTCCATTTCTTCTTCTCTATCTCTTACTCTTGTTTTCTTCTTGCAGCAGAATTTGTTAATGAGAATTATGGGTATTTCTTCACATCCGTTTCTGGTTTCTTTCAAGGGTGCAGTTGAAGAAGAAATGCAAGCTAGAAGAAGGCGGCAAATCAGGAAACAAAGAATTATAACCAGAAATACGAGAAGGCCGTTAATGAAAGGAAGGACAAAGGGTGTTCATAGAAGAGTTAGAACACTGAAGAAACTAATCCCTAATACTGAATCAATGGGGATTGAAGGGCTTTTTAGAGAAACAGCTGATTATATTTTGACTTTGCAAATGAGAGTCAAAGTTATGCAGATAATGGTTAAGGTATTAACAGCTAATAATTCTTCTTCTTCTGATGAAGACGATGAGTGAACTAAGAATTAAAATTATTAATTTGTAAAGTCTATTATCTCTTCTCTTTATATTATAATTAATTATTTGTGTTACTATGGAGTCTGTTTTGTGTAGAATTTTTAACTACAGAATTCGTTTGTTTTTCCTTTTTTGTGGTGTGCGGGGAAAAATTAATTGACTTTCTTTTATATATAAAAAGTAGAATATATGTAAGCCATCTTAGCTTCAATTTCTTTAAAAAAGAAAATTATGCCTTTGATTTGCCATTTCTCTAAGAAAAGAAGAAAGTGATTTGGTCAAACATTCCTTGTAGTTCATTTTCCTTTCTATTATCGTACCATTCAGAGAAAAGAAAAAAGAAAGAGAAAGTTTTCACAAAAATGAAATTAATTGGGATTGTTATTATTTAGCTTATATTATTTGTTTCACAAGTGTTTGTCTTAATTGCAATCATAATTAAAGGGTTTTCCCTATCCCAATTGCTTTAACCAGTATCTATAATTATAATAATAATAATAATAATAATAATAATAATAATAATAATAATAATAATAATAATAATAATAATAATAATAATAATAATAATAAATTTATAGTTAAACTGAAAGAAATGTTATATTGGAAACATTTTGGAAGGACATTTGTGAATCAAATGTGAGTGAGGAAAATTATAATAAATGATATATAATTTTCAAATTAGATTCTACAAAATTATGTACATGATATATTTTTTATTATAACTTGTTCTGAAAGCTAAGTTAATATATAAGAAATTTTTATTCTTGTTATTAAGAAAATATCATGTATTTTAAAATAATAAAACATAAAATTTTTAATTAAAAATAATTAATAATTAAATATTAGCCGCCTTGCCGGAGCTAGGGCTCTGCCGCTTCTACGCCATAAAGCATCCTAACAACGATTTGAGGGCACCAATTGAAAGGTCTAGTGCCGGTGAGTCGTTTGGTACCCTTAGAAATTCCATCTAACAACCAGAAGCCGACCAAACAACCGTTCGAAAAAATCGATCATCGCCACCTGAAAAACTTACAAATCGATGAACCATTGAGTTCCAACCGACATTCAGACTTTTCATCCAATTTTTCATCGACAATTGACCAAAGCAACGTGATAGCATCTGATTTCCAGCGAGTTATGAGTCTGAGCAGCTGCGGTGGCACTATTTTCCTGTCGGTAACAAGAGGGAAAGAAAGAAGAAGATATTTCTGGACATTTACAGTTTAGTCCATGAGTTTCTTAAAAGTTATAATTGGGTCCTTTAAGTATTAAAATGTAAAAAATCTTTATCTGTAGGTGTTTTAATGTAAACATAAAAATTTTATATACTTACGGGTAGATAAAATTCAACTTATATATTGATTTATATACTATTGGACAAATAACAATTTTATACTGATTATGTAAATAATTTAAAAAAGAATATAAACAGACCATTAGTAGGTAAATCAATATATAAACAAACAATAAATTTACAAGCTGATGGTATGTAAAACATCAATTTATATACTGATTGGTATGTAAAAATATTTTAGGAATATATTAGTAATTGTCATAAAAATCAATTTATATACTGATGATATTTAAAAATCAATTTATATACTAATTAGTATAAAAAAAATCAAAAGTATAAAAGTAATATCACAGATAATCAATTTAAATATTGATGGTATGTAAAAATAATCTAAGAGTATAATAGTAATTGTCGTAAAAAATCAATTTATATAAAGATGATATGTAAAAATAAATTTACATACTGATCGGTATGTAAAAAAAATTAAAGGTATAATTATTTAAAAATTAATTAAATACTAATCAATATGTAAAAATATCTTAAACATATAAGAGTGAATGTCACAAAATAATTATTATTTGCTTAATTACCTAATTTTTGAAAAAATATAATATTTACTTAATTCTTATTTACATAAAATAATTTTTCTTATTATGCCAACCCTCTACACTCTTCATCTTTACTTCCACTCTGAGGTTCATATATGTATCATATTCATCGAACACATTTATCGAACATTTTTTGTCACTTTGTGATTTTTTTTATACTAATTATTAATTTTTTTAGTGAATTTGAAAAAATTAATGTGTATATATTTATGCGTGATATAAGTTAAAATCAGTTCAACCGTTATGATTATAATTACTTCCCTCTTATAATTACTATAGTATACGTTCTACATTATATTGGGCTGATACAAAAGAGGTTGAGTTGAGCCCATTAATAATTTTCCGCATGGGAAATTGTAGTATAGTCCACGAAAACAATATTTGGTTTAAATAAATACTTTTTCAAATTTTTGTTAGTTTTATAATATTTTTTTGAAATTTTTTTATTTTTTATTTCTAAACTGAATGCTTAAAATAAATTTATTTATTTTTTTATTTTTCTCATGCCTAAACTCTAATATTTCTACTATTGCTAGTAAATAAATTTATTTCATTTATTTTTATATTCCAGATCAATCCAAACTCACGCTATAATTAACGAGTCATAAGTATTATGCTCGCGGTTTACTCAACCGCCATGAATTAGGTTCATGGCATCTATCATACAGAAGCTCAATTCGTTCCTGACGCTTCCCCTTACACATTTTTGTTGGATCTGCAACTTTAAAGAATCTGCTCGGGTGTATATGAACTGTTTGCTTCTACACAAGTGTCCGGCATGTTTTTTATTCGATAAAAACTTGAGGAGTTTCACAGCAGGAGAAGATTGTAAAAGGAAGAAGATTGCATGGGACACCTTTATTTCTACACAGATACATCTCTGTTACGAATACCATATTTTCTTATAACTACAATCCCGATCTGATGATGGAAGGGTGAGCGGGAGGGAAACGATGAGCGTGAGAGACAGAGAAGGGCCTTAACTGTAATGGCAGAGGTGAAGAAGAAGAGATAGAGAAAGCCCTTACCGATAACGGCAGCGGTGAAGAAGAAGAAATGCAATCAATGGAGCGTGTATCTATGTTGGGCATTTTTGGAAATTCGTAAATATTTGTGCTATTTTGCCGTGCTATACATTTTTGTGGTATTTTCTAACATTGAAACTATTAATTGTGGCATTCGTTTAAATTGCCCTTCATTTATATAATTTCCTTTATACAAACAAAAACTTAAAGTATATAACACCATGCTATTAATTTAATTAAATTAATCATATTTGACCAATAATTATGACTATTTAATTTCATTTTATAAAATAATTAACTATTTAATTTCTTCTCTTTTGGAAAAAAAAAATCATACTAATTTTTTAGATAGATGGATTGTACTTTATAACCCTACAACTTAAATTTCCATTAATTTCACAATATTTAATACTACCTATAAAAAAAGTAATAAGGAAGGAACATTTTTACTTAAACTAATCCTCTTACAATTTTTAATTTACTAAAATTATGTTTTCTTTTAGTTTTGAATTTTGATTGGTTAAATTTGAAATACAAATACTTTTGTGGATCAATGTTTTTATCTAAAATTTCCCTATTAAAATTTTTAATTTAATCAATTATTTTTTCTATCTAATCTAAATTATGTATAATTTTATCTATTATGTAAAATTTATGTAGATTTGAAATTCATTTTCTCTCTATAATACAAAGAAATAAAACATTTTTTAACTAGAACAAATTAAAATAGTTTGTATATTTACTAAAATGTTTATTAAATTAAAAATTTTAATTTTTGTCATATAAGAATATTATGTTATTTTTAATAATAATTATAAATGTTTAATATTTCTCACAAATCTCTTATTGATAGTTATATATAATTTATCAAACAATAATTTTTTAAAAATGAATTTATTAAAGAATAATTAAAATACATTTTTCATGCATTTAAAAAATACTATATGAAATTAAAAATTAAAGTAATATAAATTAATTAAAACAAAATTACAAATAAAGGGAAAAATAATTTGTTAAAAAAATACAAAGTAAATGAAGTTGAAGGATTATACAATCTATTAACTCAAAATTCTTGGAAATTTAAAAGGGAGAAAATGAAATAAGGTTAGATTAAGATGGTCTGTCTGAAATGGTTTCAATTTCAAATATTTGCAATTTATATAGTATATTTTCTTCTTTTCTTCTTCTTGATGGTTGTTCATTCAAGTTCTACTGTGGCCAGTGGGACATCCCATTTCCCCTTAGCTGTAAATAATAATATTACTACTCTACTCCTCTTCCAAATAATTAAAACTATGTCTATATAATATATCATGTTAAATTTCTTCTTTTATGATCGTACTATTTTGTACTCTGCATCTACAATCATGTTCTTCATCAATAATGATGAATCATTAATTAAATTACAGTATGTTCAATTTTTTTTATTAATTTTTAAAATTGTTTATTCAAGAAAAAAAAAACTAAACTCATTTAATTTTTATAGCATCATAAGCAATTAGTAAACAATTCAAACACAACGCATTTACAGCCTTTTTTTTTTCTTCTTATAAATTATCAAAATTAAGGCTATTACCGTACATGCGGTGAGTGTTCACTGAAAAATAATAGAAAGGTGGGGGAATTATGCGGAGCATGTGAAATGGAGCAATGAGGAGAAGGCGTGGGATGGGGGTATTGAACTGATGATGCCATGCGAGTTATAAATGTTTGAAGAAGAAAAGAAGTGGAAAAGGGAGCAACAGTTTTGTTATTTTAGATTGACTCTAACTCCCCAATTTTGTGTACCAAAATGGCAGCCATCTCCATTAATTGTTTGTCTCTATAATTGCATTGCAGTGATGGGAACTATTATTATTATTCACCAAAAGCGTGGGTCTTTTTCCCCTTCCTTTTTTTTTGGTACAATCTTCAAAGTACATTCTGCAATTGCTGAGCCAAAACCAATCATAATTGCACTTTTGAATCTATAAATTTTGTTTTCAGTTGCTAATATTAAACCCTTCAATGAATATTTTTTTGGCTTTTGACAGATAATAATTAATTAAGACAAAAATCTTAGCTCGTGAGTGTCTATTTTGTGAAAAATTCAAAAATTATTAAGAAAATAGTAAGTTATGAACACCTTCATTTTGGATTAAGAATACAACCTCTTTTATCTTATTAATATGTTCAATTATTGCTCATATAGCAGCATTGCACCATGAATGAAGAGATTAATACATTAACCTATAAATTCCCCAGTATCTAAAGCAAATTAATTACAAATTACAAGATTATATAACTCACTTCAGTGCACATCAACGTGATGAGGAACTAGATTAAAATCTTTGATTCGTGTACTTCTCTCCTGCTTAAAAATGATCATCATAATTAATGCATAAACACTATTGCTCATTAATTAATCTCTATGAACTTTCTTTGTAGGAGTGTCGAAACCAACACATGCGAAACATGTGATCTTGGCTTCTCAAACAACATTAATGGCATACCCAATGACGAGTGCCTCCCAGCTCAATTAAATAAAGTTCAAACTTTCAACCCACAGTCCAATCTCTTTACAAGGGTAGGGATCGGGAAAAAAGAGCTCACAATCTTCGGCCAACATCCCCACCACAAGGAGATGTAACCTCAATTCTGCAAAGTACTAAAACCATAAAAACAAATTGGTAATCTCATTAAATGACTTATAAAAAAAATAATATACTTCAAAAACTCATAATGTTGCCTTGATTGCCATCTTAATCTAGTTATTAGAATCACTAAATTCACTATTGAACAAAATTAAAAGATAATTCCCATTTAACCCATGTCTGGAAAGTCATTTTATACAAAACAATTAATACTTTGAACAAGGGACTAATTACTCCATCTGTTTTTATTAATTGTCGTTTTAGAGTTTTTTATTTATTTCAATTTAGTTTCGTTTTAGAATTTCAATACCACATCAGTTAATATTTTCCTAATTGAGTATTAATCACTCTAAGTGCGCATTAAACTGAGTTTAGAGGTATCAATGTTTTATATATTTGACCATTTCCAAATTGCAAAAATAAAACAAAATATGGACTATTTTCTTAAGTTTGACTTGGAATGCTCCCATGTGCAATTCTCATTCCAACTTTATCTTTCTAAAAAAAAAAATTAATTAATCCTAATGAGTCCAAAATATGGATGATTCTTAAGTCTAAAGTGGAAACAGTTCAACTTATTCACGAGTTAGATTACACGTATCAAAGGAAACAACCATCTCGTTAGGTGGTTTTATATGGTGCCTAACTATCTTAAAATTCTGAATTTAAATTTACCATCTTGCCCAACATTAGGACTTTCAATTCACTTCCCGCTCCCTCTAAATTAGAGTTAATGTATAGAATATATTTTAAAAAAAAAAAATTACACATTTCAAAGTAAGAAAGAACCTCTAACTATTATATATGTCAAACTTCCAGAAGGTCTACTCTTCTAATTGAACACTACTTGTTTGTCTTATTGCTCTTATTTTTAATTATTCTGGATAGGGATAGGGATACCCTCTAGCTGGTTTTGTTTTTTAAAAAAAAAATAAGGATTAGGTGGGTTCACGTATCTAATCTAAACTTTTAACTAATTATTTCTTTTACAATTAAGCAATGCTATCTAGCAAGAGGGAACTATTATTAGCCCATAACCAGCCACTAATGAAGGGTGTTAGAAACATTTAATACTACTATATTGTTTATTTAATTAATAATTGTTTCCGTCACTATCCTTGCTGTCAATTTATTGTGACAAGCAGAGGAGACAATGGATTAGCTGTCTTTAATTTGTGTAAAAAAGATTTGATTTGTATTTTTTAAAAAGAAAAAAGATGTGAAGCTTCTCATTACTCCAATAAAATAAAGCATTATTCAATATTTTTTTTTTTAAAAAAAATAGAATAACAAAAATGTTGGTAATGACGTATGTTTTAAGCTTTGTATGTAGACTCCAATTACAAATATTTACACGTCAGTCTCTCCAAATTAAATGTGAAATAGAAAATTTTGTGAAAACAATAAATTCTCCATAAATTTATTTTCTTTATTTATCTACATATATTAAAAGGCAATTTAATTCTAAATTGTTAGATTTATTAAATAACAACGATGTAATACAAAGAAATACAAATATTGGATTCACACTTAGTCTGTTGTTAAGAAAAAGGATTCAAAACTAAATTCGTCATTTGTATCAGTCGATTCGGTTTTGCTAATTTGCATTAAATCCGTTAACATGAACGATAAGTTAGTTTTTTTTTAAGTTTTTTTTAGATTATATATTAAATATTTTCTTATTTTTAATTATTTATGTTAAACTATATATATATATATAAATGGATGGAACTAGTTTCAAAATATTAGTTTTTATACTCGTTTAATTTGTTATTGATTTTTAATATTGACTATGAACTATTTTAAAAAATTAACACTTCTCATAATTGAATTTCGTGGGCAACGTGATCAATTTTAAAATTTTAAGTTTTCTTGTTATTTAATTAATTATAAATTTTAATACTGATTGTAGATTATTAAAAATTTTTTTAGTGAAAATCTAATATTATATCTAAATAAATAACAAGATATTAGTTATTAATATTTATGATTGTGTAATAATTAACACAAGGAAAGAATAATATAAATTAACTCAAAACTTTTCTCGATTGCCATAGCTTCAGCATTGCGGAGTTCAAATAGGTTAATAACCTTTGTATAAAGAGCTCTGGTAAAAAATCCTACCATCTTTGATAATTATAAAATTAGGCAAAATTTAAACCAATTCAAAATATTTAATATCGTAAGAATTCAAATTTATATTTTTTTTTTAAAATAAATTAATACAACTTCTGTTGACAAAATGTAGTATTTTTTTTGGATGGTTTTAAAATATAGAGATTTTAAATGTTTTATTAAATTAGAATTATTTCTCATTATACATTCTAATAAAAGAAAAATTAGTTAGTAATATACTTTGGTCAAGCATTGAAAGACAAAAATTGGCTCTAGTGATTCTATTTTCTTCCCTAAATAGAGGCTTAACTGTATTAGAATGAGCCCTTATTTTTCCTCTCTACATCTACTTGCGAACCATTGATGGAGATGCACCTAACTCATCAGCAATGCATCTAACTGATAGCCTTCTAGATAGAGAAATGACCCTTACAACAACTTCATCTACATTTCTTTTCCCTTCTTTGAACTTTGGGTTTTGAATTTGTATCCCCACATTTTCCCTTTGTCATTATTCTAAAATAAGATGCCTTAAATATGGAGAACTTGGTTATAACTTTTGAAATTATTTGATGGATGGCAACATTTCATAAGTTTATGGATTACAAATGCTTGCACTAGAGCTGTAGTTGTCAATGAAATATTTTTCTTTTTCTTCTCTCTCATGACTTGAATTGCATTCTCATTTCATTTTATTTGTTTCAGTAGGTGTTTTTACATTTTGATTTTTATCTGTTTATATGTTACAAAGTTTTTGTTGTTTAAATTTATCATTTTTAAAAAGATTTCAAACATTTTTAATTTGGTGTAAAAATTGATTTCATCTTTTGGCTGCAAAAATTTTCACATTTCCCCTTTTTAAATGCTAAATTTTCTCATTGTTTTCAAGTTGCAGCAAAAAATAAAAGGTTATGTGCACAAAAGTCTCATATCTCTCGTAGTTTTACGGGCATTTTTGTCACAAAATATAAAGCTCAAAAAACTAATAAAGAGTGAAAGTCTCTACAGTTTGTGAAATAAATAAAATTCATTAATGTGAAAAGGGTTTTAAAGTGGAACAAGAGAGTATAAAATAAGAATGTTAATCTTACCACTTTGGATTAACAATGTTTTATTATCCCCCAACTAAACTAATTGGATATAAAAAAAATGGGACGCATATTCCCGTAGATGGGATTTGTAGGTCGAAGAATGAATTAAGTATGTGATTAGAAAGAATTAATTAGAAGAAAGAAAGAAGTAATAGTTGATCATCCGGTGGTCCAAAGGAAGAGAGAAGGTTTGACCTTTGTAGCAGTTATATCATTCGACCGATAAGAGGAGGAGACTTTGTGACCACAGTCAAATCTTTGGGCTTTGTGTCCTTCCAAAACTATACTCGTAACGGACGATAATGGCTTTTTTCAAATTTTTTTTTTTTTTTGTCACTTTATGAGCTACCAAACGTATACAAGAAGCAAACATTAGTCAAACCTTACCAATCCTTTTCTACACCGTTAGTCCCATTCTCCTATTTTTTGAAATTTTTTTTATTATATTCTTTTAGAATATAGGAGTAGTAGTAGTATTGATTAATGGATCGTAAATTAAATTAAATTCCACTAAAACGTAATTAGATAACTTAATTAATTGGATAGAAAGATAAAAGAAGCTTGTAGGAGAAGCAAAAAAAAGCGAGAATATAAATTTATTTATTATTCCAGCGCCGTGTAAAAAGAAGACGCCTCTCCTCTCCAATAAGCAATAGCTGCACTCCATCTTAATTTATTTCCGCATTTGTAATATTGCCTCTGGACAAATTGTTAGAATAATGTATATTTACCTCTACATAACGACGCTATAAAATACTAAAAAGGAAAACAAATTTCCTGAAACATTGGATTTTCTCTAACTTTTTGGAGTCTATTTTCCAGTAAACTTGAATTTCTGAGAAATTCTTATATTTAAATATGTTTTCCAAAACTTTCTATTTGTTTGATTAATTGTGATTCCAATGCAATCTACAACTAATTGATGATATAATTTCGAGTACAATTGCAACACCTTACATAATTAGTAATAGAATTTTACTACATGTTTTAACAATTTTCCATGGACAATCTTTTGCCAAAGTTCCTGGTAAATCTGTATAGACATGCTTTTCTATAACATCAATTAATTTAATTTAGATTATTTTGCTCTAATTTTGTAATTAGTAGATTTTAAGAAATAATTGGATTGAATTTACAATAATGTTTTATCAATAAAGACATATCAGTGCATCCCACTTACTCTAGAATTTAGACGTAACATGACTATAATTTGTTTGATTTGTGAGCAATTCACATAAATTAGAACAGTTTTATCCGTGAGATGGAAGCAATCAGAATGTAATTCATGGAGGAAGACAATAAAAGAGACTTGCTTTTTACCGAGCAAACTAGGATTTAGACGGAAACAAAACATAATTGGAAAATTAAAACACTTCTTTAACTAATAGACAATATAAGCATTGAGATGGGGGATTGTTTTGGATTCAGACAATTTTGAGCGCTGAATTTAAACCACTTTTCATAGTTTACATTTTACCATATTCTTTCGTCTACTTGAGGAACAAGCAATAGTATATAGACCGTATATTCTCAAAAAATAGTATATAATGCGTATAATTGGTATTATTTTCAATTTTTTTTTTATTTTACATTTCTTAAGAAAATTTATTATTTCACATGAAAAAACAACAATATATCATTTCAAATGTCAGATTTATCAACATGAAATTTCTAATACTGTATTTTTTTTTTTATTTTCATGAAATTCATACCACTTAATTATTTAAAAAAATTCATAAAAATCTACAAATTTTGTTTTAATGAAATTATTGTTTGACCCAATATTTTGAGTTTTGAAGGCTCTTCTAATTATTTAGTTGTGAGTTAAATTCAAATTTAAAAGTTAGATTTAGACGTAACTAAATTTAACTGTTGATTAATTTATATTTTTAATAATTAATTAATATGTAGGAATACATGTAATAATTAACTAATTACAATGCAATCTACTTAATTACAATGCAATCTACTTAATTTGTGTAGTTGTGTGTTAAATTTATTCAATTTTTTTTTTTAAATTTAAACAGTGAAAATTGAAATGGTATTAAAAATGTTATTTCTCCCTTTTTAAAAAGAGAATACAATTTAAGAACTAACGTATTTTAAAAAATGATCGTGGCAATTTGTTCAATATGGATACAAGATATTTAATATCAATCTATATATGCACCATCCTAAATGTATTTTGACAATTTTACATCATTTGCATCATAATTGATAAAGTCGTTGTATGCATTTTTCATGTGTTCTACAACATTTGCATCACTTAACGTAGAACTTAATAGAACACAACATTTGCGTAGAACTTAATAGAACACAACATTTGCATCACTTAACGTAGAACTTAATAAGTCGGCCGCAATTTTTCATATTTTTTGCATTCAAAATATCTATTACCTGCCTCATTTGATATCCTCTGCACTCTACTCAAAGTCTCACTAAAATATTTATTTCACCATCTTCTACAACAATTATGCACAAAAATATTTTCTCCTATTTTTGGGTAAAAAGAAAAGGGAAAAAAATTACAGATCAATAGTAAAATTTTTTATCGTTTACAAACAGAGGAAATACATAATTTTAGTAGTGCAATTTATATATTTCAAAATCTTTAATTTCTACGTCAATATTTAGTGTGTGTTTATTTGGAGGTTTCATGCAACCTTTTATACCGAAGAAGTTTGGGACTTTGGTAAACACTAACAACTGATAATTATTTGAACCAAATCAATTGTTGATTCCATCAGCTTCGGACCTTAAGCTAATCCAAATTAGATTCATTTTATTAAAATAATTATAAATGAATTTAATATTTTTTAAAATTATTAATTAATGATATTATTTTAATTTATTTGTTAATAATAAAATAAAATCATAAATTTTTCAACCCTAAAATTTTATATAAATTATAACAATACTCTAATTGTTAATTTTACCATAAAATGTTAGTAGTCAGTTATTAACTATAGTAAGAAGTTTTATTCTCTTTAAAAAGAAAAAACTAATACAAATAATTAAACCAAACATAAAAAAAATTATGTTATTTAAGTAAAATTACAATAATTTGTATTATAGGTTCATATTAGTTCTAATTAATTTTCATACTAATTTTATAATTTTAAAACTAAAAAGTATACAAAATAATGTAAACCGTTGACAGTAAAATATTTTTTATATTTGTATAGAAAGTTATAAAAAATAAATATTTGAAACCACTGCAACATGTTTAATAATTTCTGGAACAAATTAAAAAAAAAAAAAAGGTTAAAAGGTGGTGGAAAAAAGCATCTAATTAACATTTTTAGAAGGGAAACATCGCTGCGGCAAGAAAAACGGGAGTACGTGAGCTTGATGTCACGCCGACGAATCATAAAAAACATGTATCGTGGCAAGGGGATTTGTAGGACCCAATATATGAACAAGATAACAACACGTGTACGATAAAGAAAAGAAAAAAAAAGAGCCGTGCATGGATCGATGTGCAGGGATCATCAGACCGTGTATTGTGGACCTAATTTCGTCATTTCTTTGCCTATTTGGTTTCATTTTTACTTGACATTTCTATTTTATTATTTGCCTTTTCTTTTTTATTTATTATTAGAAAAACAATTGCATACAAAAATACAATAATATAATATGGTCAAATTTAAATTCAAAATAATAAAAATGTATCTTTTGCTTGTGAAATTGAGATTATAATAATATTATTTGAATTTTGTTGGTACCACTTGGATAGATATGTAATTAATAAGAGTACCCTATTCTGATAGCTACCAAGAGATGAGGAGGGTTGTAGCTAAGGTCGACATTTCTCCAATATCATCTATATACATAACCATATACCGTACCTCACGTATGCAATGCTCAAGTGCATGGAATTGGATTATTACGCAATTCATTATTAATTCTGAAGTTTAAGAATTTAATTTAACTGTTAATTACTACCGAGTACAAATATAGTATTATAGATAAAATTATTAAGGAATAATTAGAAAGTGAGAAAGCAAATAATTGAAGGTAAGTGGGGTTAACACGCAATTTATAATTTATATCTAATCTAGTAATTATATTTATAGTGCTTAATTATTTCATCTTTCATAATTCATGTGGTTCCACCACACGTGCAAGACCTCTATGCACATCCCAACAAAAAGAGAAAATTGATATCTTCTCTTTTTCCCTTTTATTTTTTTTTATTTAAAGAATAAGTTAAAAAGTAGCCGATTTCACCGACCCTCGCCAATAATAATTAAGCATGCATAAACTATTTATAAAATTCCTTTTTTTTATTAATTCATATTTATAATATTAAATCTCAAAATAGAAATTTAAATAATTGAATAAAATATAGTATATATATGAAAATTACAAGAATTTCATTAGAGATGTGGCACGTAGAAAATCGAAAATTGGTATTGTACTATAGATGTACTGTGGAAAGAGAGAGGCTTGTCTTTTAGTCATGACTTCAAATTACATAGGTAACGTAATGTGGTGATATTATGTAATTATATTATAAATTAATTAATATTACATAAATTATATTCATATACAAAACCATCGCATTCTTATTAAAACTACCCTACACCTTTTTTTTTTATTTTTTCATTTGCAGATTAAAATATATTTTCTCAAATTTTTGGATCAAATATCGAAGATTAATGCTTTATAAAAGTAAATAATATTTTTAACATTACGCTATCATATTATAAAGCATATATGAAATATAATATTTTGATTAATTAAATATTAGAAGTGATTTAAACATAATTAATTAAATAATTAGGAGGAGGGAAAAAGGAAGAGAATATCTTAGGAGGATTCTGCAAAAAAAAAAAAAAAAAATCTAATCTAATCTAAGGTTCACATGCACACGAGCGAAGACTATAGCACAATGCAAAGCTTTCTTTGAGCCGTAAGTATCTCACGTGTAACCAAACCCCGTTCACACTATGAAACCGGTTAACCGGTCAAAATCCATGTATGAAAACAGTCCAACGCAAGGACTTGTCTGTAGCGTTGAATTCTACAACCTACAATTGCCGGTCAACAATTCTCTTCTCTTCTCAATATCCTCACCTCACCTTCTTCAAGCGCCTCAATATCTCACTTTCTTCCACACCCAAACCCACTCTCTCTCTCTCTACCAACCCACCATAAAAACCAGATCAACCCTACCCTACTCTTTCTTTTATTCTTTCTTTCTTCAGAGCTGTTGTAGAATACAGTAACCCCACATCTTCTTCTTCTTCTTCTTCTTCTTCTTCTTCTACTTTCTTGCTCTGTTTCTTTTTTGGATGAAGAAATTTGTTTTTTGAAATGGGTATGGAAAGTAAAGAAGCTATAAAGATTGAGAATTTTATTGGATCGACAGCATTTCCTGAGCTTATACAAAGTAATTATTCAGTAAATGGTGGTTTTGATTATTGTGAAGGGGATAAGAGTTCTTTAGGGTTTATGGAGTTGTTGGGTATGCAGGACTTCAGTCCTTCGCTGTTTGATATTTTACAGTTACCTTCTACGGTTCAGCAACAACCTACAGTTAAGAAGATTGAATCGCCGCCGGAGGTTTTGAATCAGCCTGCTACGCCTAACTCTTCTTCTATTTCTTCTGCTTCTAGTGAAGCTTTGAATGATGAACCGGTTAAAGCTGTGGATAATAATAATACTAATAATACTAACGAAGATGAAGAGCAACAGAAGACTAAGAAGGAGTGAGTTTATTTTTAAAATTTTTAATTAATGTTATAATTTTCCTTATTTAAAACCCATTTCGGCGTGTAATTAAGAAAAGCAAAAGGATTTATCTTTTCTTTTCTTCTCTTTTGCTTTACCCTTTTTCTTTTTCCGACATGATTTGATGAAATGAACTTAAAAAGATTGATGATTTTATGTGGTTTGTTCGTTTGTCTAAAGGTTGAAACCCAAGAAGACAAACCAGAAGAGACACAGAGAGCCAAGATTCGCATTCATGACAAAGAGTGAGGTTGATCATTTAGAAGATGGGTACAGATGGAGAAAGTACGGTCAAAAAGCTGTGAAAAATAGCCCCTTTCCTAGGTACTGAATTCAATGTTATATTACAAATCCCCATCTTCTTCCATTCTTGATCAATAAATTAAATTTATGGGTTTTTTTTTTTTTCTAATTTTTGTTTTCATCGATCTTCTGATTCTACTATAGGAGTTACTATCGTTGCACTAGTGCCTCCTGTAATGTGAAAAAGAGAGTAGAAAGATCTTACACTGATCCAAGCATAGTTGTGACTACTTACGAAGGCCAACACACTCATTCTAGTCCAGTTATGCCTCGACCCAGCTTTGTTGGAACTGGCATTAATTCAGAGTCTGCTTTTTCTGCAAATACTGGTTTTGGTGTGCCAATGCAAAGAAGCTTATCACTTTTTCAACAACAACAGCAGCAGCAACAATCTTTTGTCAATAGCTTCTCTTCTTCACCATTGGGTTTGGGTTTGGGTTACAATAGTAGTAATAGTGGTGGTTTTGTAAATGAGAAGCGGTTTTGCAATCCTTCTTCAGTGTCTGCTTTGGTACAAGATCATGGGCTTCTTCAAGATATTGTCCCTTCTAATATGTTAAAGGAGGAGTAGACGTGAAATGAGAAGTCCCAATTACTGCTGTTTTTTTATAGTTCAATTATTAACTGACTTTTATACTTGGAAGGTGGTGTAGATGAAAAGCGTTTTGCTGATTATATATATATAATATAAATTGTAGTATGTGTTGCTGACAGTTAATTATGATGATCTTTTGTTGAAGAAGAGCCGAATCACTCATCTTTATGAGAATTCTGATAATTACAGTGTAAGATGGTGTTTTTTTTTTCTTCTTTTTCTTCAACTTATTTTGCCCATTGTTAAGGACAAGTAGCCTTTTTTGTTGGGTTTAGTTTAGTTTTATTTGGCTACTACTTTCTATTCTACTCTCTTTTTTTATTTGTTTGTGGTTTTTGGGTATGAAAGAAGTATACAAAATATAGAAAAAAATGAGGTTTATTTCAACTTTGACGGTAGCTTTTCTGACTCAATACTTTGTCTTATCCCGTTTGTTTTTGTCGTCGAAGGAATGAGCATTGATTTCAAGAGAGCAACACAATTGCTAGGGTTTCTTTTTCTTGAGAAGGATAATAAAACTTGCTAAAAAATAGTAAAAGCTTTCCTTATTTTCCTTGGTATGGGAATCCACAAAGATCATAATTGCTTTTTTTTGAATAAAATTAGGACGAGGGATGTCGAATTGTCAAGAATAATTCAACTACTCAGTCAGACCCAATTTCAGCTTTGTATAGTTAATGCCTCTTTTATTTTCTTTCCCCAACTACAAAAAATTATTAAGATGTCTATTATTGTTATGTTATGAGGACTATAGATGGACGTGGACTGAAGAGGAGAAAAACAATAAACCAACAGAGGTAAATGCATGTAAACAGAATATTGAATTTGGTTTCATTCTAAAGTGGGTTGGACGCTTTCTGTGGTTCTATGCTCTCTTTGCCATTTGCTATTTGTTGCTTAATCTGTTCATTACCAGAAAAAGAAAATGTAGTCTATACATTTTCAACCATTGCTCCCATTTTGGTCAATTTGCTATACAATTTACCTTCCAAACATTTTTTAACATTAAAGAGTCGTTCTTTGTCCCTTTGGAATCCTCCTTTCAAATACCACATTAGATTCAAAGTAGCAGACAGGCTGAATAATAATGATCTTCTTAAATCAAAGGGTGGAAAATGAATTTATTTTTTTTTTTTAAATCAACCTGGTATATGATGGGCAGCCACCGTTGGACAAATATTTAATCCCAATATGGAATGGCTGAAGTTTGACTTATTCGAATTATACTCGCCAACAAATTTATTATAGGCACCTGCAAGTGCGCTTGTGCTTAGCAACGATGACCCACTTTTGCTGCCATGCTGAAGAGCAAAAGCTGGGGATTTATGCACTTGCACTTGAGGACAATTAACAAGTTTCTATCAAGGGTAAATTGTCCCCCAGAAGGTCACCACCACACGAAAAATCCCCCTTCAAATACTTGCATTCTCTAAACCCCACAACATAACATTGCACTTGGAAACCTCTCCAAATCAAAACATCAACCATGCTATAAAATAGAGCCTACAATAAAATATAAAAGCAAACACAAATAGAACTTGCAGCATCTTGTCACAGCAAAACACACGAAGAGACCTACATCCTGCAAAGCAAAACCTGACAAACGCAACCACTGTATGATTCTATTCTATAATATATATCCAAGATTTACATACTCTAGAAACAATGCAAATTACTACTTGAGAGGCCGGATAAAAAACATTGCTAAAAGCTTCATTGGCATGCCACTGCGACTGAGGAAGTTAAGCCTGTTAAGGCTGCACTACAATGCTCGTTGCCTGCATACTACAAAAATAGATATCATGATTTTTCTGGGTAGAGGAAAGGGTCGCAATAGATTCCTTTGGAACATCCAGGAATTCAATTGGAATCCAAATTTAGGCAGAAAAAATATGGACAGATATCAATATCCATCACAATACTCGCAATGTAAGCCCTGAGGCATGATAATATATTTTCTGCATGATTCATTCAGCCACAGCATCTAACAAAGACTTGAACATAAATCCATCTTCAAATGTTCTTGGATCAGAATGTCTGGTTTTCGCAATGAGAACCTGCATATTATCCATAGAGGATGAACTAAAAAGAGGACCATTAAAACCTCACAGAAGAGGCAGTGTTTTGAATTCTGCTATTGAAAGCCATGTACAGCCAAAACCAATAAAATCTAGTGCTAATTCAAAAGGACATATATCTTTCTGTTTTCTCATGATGTGCAGGAATGTAACGAAAGGCAGAAAATGGAGGTTGGGAGGGACAAGAAAAAAGCAAGGGCCGAAAGGACATAAGGTACTCCCACCATTCACAAATAACATTTCCAATTGCATTCTTCTCATCTCTTACAAAAGCAAATTAATTTGTCCAAGTTGCAATAAATTCTAGGATAGATTTACTATATACCTTCATTAAAAAAATCCTAACCCCGAATTTAACTTTTCATTAATTAATGCATTAACTTGTTCACAATTAATTACTCTTAACTGGGAAAAGAACAATTTTTAAAAACTCAACAGAGTTTTTTTAGGATAATAACACTTGCTCTTACTATTATTGGACAAGCTGCAACTGCGACTGTTATTTAAGGACAGGGGAAGTACAATACTAGGAGACAATCAGTTGTTCCCAGCATATAATGGTAAAAAATTTCACAGCTTAATACAATCGGTCCCAAAATAAGTCTCTGTTGCAATTTTTTTTTGTCCCAAAATAAGTGTCTCACTTAAAAATTTTAATAGAAATAAGTGTTTTTTTTTAATATATATATATATACCTTCATATAGTAAAAAGTACTCCATGTGCATAGTAAATAACAAAACATTTAAATGAAGCGTAGAGTAGTCTTTTTTATAGTTCCAATGTATTAAATATTTTTTCTTAATAGTAGAGAGCGTGCAAGTAAACACTTATTTTGGGACGTAGTTAGTAACTAATCTTGAATAGCAAATACAAGTACCTGTTGGTAGTGAACAAGAATGCACATGAGAATGCATAAAACCTCAGGAAACACTTAATATGACCACTTTCCAGCAAATCAAAGCCTATGTAATAATTGCATACCCTTAAATCTAATAGAGATCAACTAAATTCAAAAAAGGATACCTGTTAAATGCAAACAGGATCAATAACTGGATTAGTTTCTGACTGTATTTGCACATGATCCAGGTCGTGCTGCAAAACACCAAGACAATCAGAATGAAATACGTCACAATGCGTTAGGAGGAATTGGTGATATGAACAGACATGCAATGATATTACAATCTACTGAAAAATGCAGAAAGATGTCTACCACAGATTAAGTGAAGTTGGAGTTTTAGGTTTAGATAAAACATGTCAAACGAAGCACCTTCTGTGTTTGGCGAACTTCTTCACCAAAAAACTTGGCTGATACAGAACAAGATGGCTGTCTGGGAATGTGTGGCTTTTGCTTATGCAGTTGCTGCCGAAATAATGCGAGTTCATCAGGCTTCTCCCACTGCAGAACAAAATTCACTGCAATGATCACTACCTCTGAAAGGATTTTCCCCTCTAACGGAAGTAATTAGTCACTTTAGAAAAGATAACAATAAACTTCAGAAAAATATTCTAGCATTAGGTGTCTTGAACCCAACAGGCTATCACAACCCATATAATCTTCTATAACATCTCTCCCTTCCCTCTCCTCCCTGTTGGATGTTCTCACAAAAAACACTAACAGACAGATACTACATACTAGTTTCAAGAAGCTCACATAAAATTTCAGCTATACAAATTCCTGGAAACAAGGACAAACATAACTTTCAGCTAACCAGATTTTAACTAAGATTAGCTGTGATACAGAGCACATAAATTCAGATATTACAGAACAGAAGACAAGGAAAAGCTTTTTAAAAAAAACCATACTCTTAACAATCCCTGTGGGTACACACAAAATCTTTCGAGCAGTTGCATTTTCATAATTTTCTACTTAAAAACACATCCATAACAAATTGGTATCTCCAGCTCAACCAGTTAAATATAATTTTCCAACCTTATTTAGATAAATGATAGACAAGCGGTGTCTAAAGTGATCTTGTTTGGTCATGACTGGAGTCAGACCTTTGCAACCTCAGATAAGAACTAGTAAAATAAGGTAGTGAAATAGGATTTTAGATTTTAATCTAATGTCAAACTTACTCGACTTTCACAAGTTGTGCAATTATAATAGTACTTGTAACCATCAGGGCAGCTATGCTCACTCCAATCACATTCTGGCAGATCCGGTGTCTGGGGACTTGGAGGCCCTACAGGTGCAGCAGAAGGAACATTTACAGCCGGAGCATTGCTTCCAGTCCACGGAGACTGCAGGAAGGCATTAGATCATATATATAGTCACAGTTCTCATTGTAACCTAATTTCACATGTAGATCATGTTGTGAAATAAATCCCTTAAACAATCCACATTACCATTTAGATGAAAAAACAGCCTTCACAACAATATTACACAAAGGAATGCTCACAACCTGGATATGGGGAGGTTGTTTAATACGTTTTTTGCCCAGCCAACTAAAATCTATACCACCTCCTGGTTAGGGCAACGTGAGGAGATGGCTAAGGGCTACAGGAATTATTTCTGACCTACATTTGAAATGTAGGTAATGCCAAAGCTATGTTCCAAAGATCCTATACGCAACTCTGCCAACTCAAATTGACGTCTACATATACAGATGAACAACAATAAGGATATGTGTGAGGGCACAAGTGTCCCTAAAGAGAGTGTCATTAGATCACTACCCAATGCAATCAATAGCTTTACCTCCAGGGGAATCTGCATATTCTCCTGCTGCTCTAACTTTTGAGTCTGTTTTGTCATCTCAGAAATCACTTCTTGAGATGGTTGCAAATGTTCCTGAGAAGCTTGTGTTTGTTGCAATGGAATTTGAGGCAACTGTGTTGGTGGTTGTCTAACTGGAGGATTCGGCTGTCCTATGATATGAGTAGCTCTAACTGCTGGTTGTGTTGCATGGGGAAAAGGAGGTGGTTGTGAATTTATAGAAACTTCTTGCATTGGATATGAAAGGTTAGGAAAAGCACTAACTCCCATAGAATCACCAAAATTGGGTGCTTCCCTGCAGCAAATAAACCATAGAACGGAAATTTACTAGGTATAAGGACAAGCTACAATAATATCCACATGTATAAGGAGAGCAGATAAACAAAATGTACCTCATCATTGGATCCTGGAAACAGGGGCCAAGATTTTGTCCACCAAATGCATGATTACCCCTAAGAAAGAAATACCAATTAGGAACTGTAGCATGAATGGTGGTCAGCTAATTGTATCATAGAATGGAAGTTAAAAGTTTAATCTTATTTTGTCTGAGACACAAATACCCAAAACAATAGAAAATTCATTGATCTTAATTTGGACGTCCAGTAGGGCAGATTGGCTTGTACCTTAAGCAAAATAAGCAGAATAATTTAATATACTACTCCCAGAATAAAGAGATTAAGTCAAGAATAAATCTTTCTAATGCCATAAACCCTTCCCGTGGGAGCATGATTCTATACAATCAGCAATGATCATGATGTACCAAATAAAGTGCTAACTCTTCTGAATCAGTTAACCAAAACTATGCACTTTATGATTCACCAACAGCTTGTTAATAAGAAATATATAAAAGAGTATTACTTATTGATTTCTCAGTAAAGGAACATACCACAGGTTGTAAAATATTAATAGAAAGATAAAATACAAATAAGAATAAAAGTACAAAGGAAACAAAACCTAAGTTCTCCTGTTCTGCGCTTTTTGGGATCCGCAAAACGAACAGTCAAAGGCTGATCACAACCCTGGAGGCAAACGCAAAACAAAGAATGAGAAAGAACATTCAAAAATCGGAAGTACAATAATGAACATAACACATAAAAATAGTAAATGCACTTTACTTTCATTGTAAACGTTCCATTTAATGCTTTCATTGCTGCCACTGCCATATCCCTGTGAGAAAATCTAATAAACGCACACCCTTCACAAAGGCATAGACCACCAAATCAGAACCAAAACAATTTCCAGCCAACTTGAAATCTTCAGAAAAAGGAAAATAAAACATAACTGAAATGGCTCAACACCACAATACAAGCCCATCACTTTGTACCTGCACTGAGTTCTTGGGCACAACCACTTGATGCAACAGGACTAAAAAAATGTTTTAATTGGCCTATGATCTAAAGCCTTTTGATCTCTCATTTTTTGAATGAAACAATACATGTAGAAGCCACAAAAGAAAAACCCATAACAATCCCATAGGTCGAAAAAGGCCCAAGATACATCCAAGTGTGATGCACTTCAGTGCGTTTTAAAATAAAAGCCATAGCACAACTCAATCTCTATTACATTGCAACCAACAGATATATTAAAAAAAGAGGACTGATGAGAAGGATGGGCATACCACGACTTTGCTTCAGCACATCTCTTGCAATGTAGACATCTTCCACATGACCATATGGAGAAAATAACTGGCATAGAAAACATTCATATGAATTAGGATAAAAATTATAAAAAGGATTAAATGTTCCTCTTGTAAAATTTACAGAGGTAACTATTAATGAGGTAACATATATATATATAAAATAGAGAAGAAAAATTAAATATTAAGTTTTTTTAACCTCTTATTGACCTAGGGGTGACCAGATTTACATTTTAACCTCTTAAAGAGGGAAATGTGGCTCATAGGTTAAAGTTAACCGATTTTATAAACGCATCCAAACAGGGTTAATTATTACTCCTGTAATTTTTAACCACCTGTTAAATCCTATACCGAACAACCTCCTTATTGGAATACATTTAAGGAGGTCAATGGCTGGTACAAACAAATGACTAATGAGGGTTTGAGGGTTAAACTCTCACTTTCATTTGTGAGAACTTTTATATTGTTAATGGGATGTGTGAACAATAACCGCACCTCACAATGGTAATAATTTCTTATCCCTCAGTCGGAGAGGTTAGGTGGTGGAATATACAGGTTTTAACAAGTCCAACACCTATTAGATTAACTTCAATTTGCATCACATTTTATACCGTTTCCTTCAATCTTAACTCCCACGAGATGCACCAGGTGAACATACCCTATGCCCTTCCATTGAATGGCTGTTTTATACAAATACGAATACCCCTATGCAACAAATTTAAATGCCATGCAAGCCACAGCCTTCATCCCTAAGTTTCAGTGACAATCCATATACTAACTTGCTCTCTTCTTTCTTTTTATTTCAGATAACAATGATTAGGTATTGCCACTGCAGATTTCACTTTAAAAATTAAAAATACTACTAAAAGTATAGGATTCAAAATTTATTTTGTTTGGGTAGAACAGAGAAGGTGAACAGAAATGAATACTCTTCAAAATGGTTCATACTTCCTCAATTTCCTGTTTCGAAGCTTGTCTGTTGATACCACCAACATAGAGTTTGTCCACAAACTCCCCTACCCCTAACATAGACAAGGAAACAATAAATAGGATGATAAAAAACAAAAATAATATTGGAGAAAGTAAGTAACACAAATATGCACTAAGATCAAACATAAGCAGTATTCCCTCAGCATGGAATCATTATAATATGAAGACCTAATTGTAACAAAAGCAAACTAAAGGCTAAATCAAAGAAACATTCTTTCTCAAACGATATTAGGATAATAGGATATGGATAGGAAATACCAGCCAAAAGATTCTACCTAAACACAATTTCACAAGAGTAATTTTTTGTTAGCTGTTTCATATTTGTTTCTTTTCTAGAAACAGTGAACCACCATAACGCACCAATAGATCTAATAGGAAATTTATCATTTATTCCTCAACATTATGAGCAGCAGATCAATGCTACATCAAAAAATGTCTATCCTGACAGTGAATAGCATTTCTTTGATTTCCATGTTTAGAAAAACCATCAACATCCCAGAACAAATGACTAGAAATTAGGCTGTTAGGCAATGAAAACGATACAATACAAACACAATTAAATAGCATAAGGCAGATCTGTAAATTGCTGACGTAGAGATTATGATCCTAAGAACTTCTCTGGGACAGTATGTTCAGAATATAAGAAATGTACCTGGTTGTTCTCTTTCTCCCCTACCAAGATGTTCCTTTTCAACCTTACCATTCCGTTCCCGTTCCTTATCAGCATACCTGACTTTAATGGGAACCACCTCCTATATAAAGAAAATTTACCAAACAAACAACCAAACCATTTAGGTATCAGGAAACCAAGCAGCAGCAGATTTTATTTTCAGTAACAACCAATGAATAACTTACCCCTTGAACAGTATACTGACCATTTAAAGCCCTAATAGACCTGTCAGCTTCCTCGGTAGTTGCATACTTCACAAAACAATACCCTGATAGAGTAAACTTATTTAGTTATTGTAGACATGAACAGCAAAAAATGCAATAATGCAACAAATTGACAGTCAACAATTCCCTATTTTGTTAGCATTTCCAACATCTTAAATGTGAAAGCATACAAATATAGTCATGGAAACAAGACGTCAACAGAAATAAAGCTTCATCGAATAACCAAAATTCAGTCATGTAAACAATGTGTCAACAGAAATGAAGCCAAGTCCGACAGTCAACAACATATACGAATTTTCCTCAGAAAACATAAATAGGGCCTCGTCAAGAGTTTATCTTTAGATGCTAAAAAATGGAATTTGACATATTTAATAACAACAAAGCAACCAGACATCGCTTGCTGATAAGTAAAAACAAATTAAACATTGATGTTAAGAATTACAGACATACTTTAGCAGTCCTATTACACAAGCATGGAGACAATTAATCAATATAGCTATTAGCTCAGAGCACAACCACCATTTTAAACAAAAAAAATGTATACTTTAGGAAACCAACACACTACTGCAACAATATGGTAGTGGATACAACCAACAAAATTGTGAGTGTCACTCTGATCTCTAAGCTTGTAAATTATGTCACCTAGCTCTACTTCGGAATCAATCAGTCTTGCATGACAGTGATAGTATGACCAACAGAGTAGAACTATGGCAAAGAATACAAGTGCTCAAGACCCTTAAAGAGCCAAACGAATTTATAATAGGTTAACCAAGTTATAAAGGTTCCTTGACTCCAAGTACCTTGTTGTTGGCCATTCCTTTTATCCCTGGGGAAAATTACCTCAATAACACTTCCATGTGCTTCAAATAGGGGACGGATCTAGCACAAAGAAGCAAAAGCATAAAATAACTGTTAAAATTGTTCACAATAACCACATAAAAAACTATATGTGTATAGATGTGAGTCTGTGAAACTCTGTCACACCAATCTTTAAAAATTATGGAGGATGAACCAAGCAGAAAAAGCACTTAAAACGGCAGGAAAAAATGGGTGGAATTAGAAAATGGGGATTGATGGGAAAAAAATTTCGTAGCAGTGAAGTTGATCACACTACTTGCCCATTGCCAAATCAGATCCAAAACTTATGTACCATCAAACATTAATCTGGGGGGACTCATTCACTTCTTGTTGCTCAGAGCCCCGAAAAATCCAGTTAAATTTAGGACAGGATGTCCATATTGAATGGATGAATTTCAATTTTATCATATGGATTTTTGGAGCATGCAACCATAATATCAGAACAAACTAGTCACACTTACCCCTTCTTTTTTTCCAATTTTGCTTTCTCTCTATTCTGTAAACAAATAAAATAAAATTACAAACATGCCGAAGCTCAAAAGCGAAAACTTACTTCTCCTTCAGTTGAAGTTCGTGGAACTGGTGCAACATAGAGTTTTACGTTAAAATCATCATGATCTGTGAAGGAATAAGTAACGCAAAGTTTACAAATCCAATCACACTGAAGCGTCAAACTTACCCTACATAATCTAACATTCAACTTTGTGAAAGTACCAGCATGCGATCAATGGCATCTAGCCACAAAAGGCAAAAGCAAAACCACAAGTAAAGCAAATTAATGGACTGGCTAAAGCATTTTTATCACAAATTAAGCATATTCAACTCCTTTTAGACAGCTACAGCATGCCAGCGAGAGATCCTAATTACCGAGAGCTTATAAATATGGCAGTTGTGCCTAGTGAAGGAATTGAAATTACATAATAATAAGATATAATTGGGAATCCATAGACAAAAGATAATGAAAATTAATAAACCAACACAACTACCAAAGTAGTATGAGATAAACACACCATTAGCTGGTCGGCCTCTTTTCCGGTCATTAGAGCAGAATTCTCCGCCGCCAAATGATGCATTAGGTGGTTCGACGCCTCTCGGTTGTACGTTGTGGCCATTGCTCAAGTGATTATCATGGTGGTTGTGGTAGTTGAATTGGTGACCATGATTCTGCTCGGCGAAGGGGTCCGGTGGGTTAAAGTATGGATAAGGTTGGTAGTGCTGGGGTGGATAAGCGGGGTGGTGCTGGGGTGGATACTGGGGTGGTGGTGGTTGGTAATAGTTGGGATGCTGCTCCTGATGTTGGTCCGGGTAATTGGGGCGGTAGTGGCGATGATGGTACTGGTGGTGTTCTTCTCCCGGTCGTTCCATCATCTAAACCCTAATCCAGTAGTAAAAAGAAAAAATTTCGGCGACTCAACCGTGAACGGGAAGTAACTGTAAACAGCCAGAGAAGCACGTATTCTGACGAGGCAAAGGGAAATTTCCCTTTTTGAAGGGCGTCAGCAGTGGCTATTTCTCAGCCTCTCCCTTGTACGAGAAGGGTTTAGAACAAGGATATTTTAGAAAACAAAATTATTTTCAGAGTAAATTACGAATTACTCCTGTATTTTTAGTATATTATACATTTTATTTCCTGTAGTTTAAAATTAGTTGAGATATGTTGTGACGGTTAAATATTTTAATTTTTTTTATAAAAAATTGTATTTTTTTGATATAATTAAAAAATATAATTTCAAAATAGAGAGATTAAACTATATAATATAGTCAAAATATAGTGACTAAATAATAATTTATTCATTATTTTACAACGGATACATTATAATTTTGGTCTCAACTTCTAAAAAAAAAATTCTTTTATATTGTGTGAATTCATTTTCTAATTAAGTGTATAGTTTTAGAAATTTGTCAGAATATAATGCATATTGCTCATGGTTGTTCTCGGCAAATAGTGTCAATTTCAAGATTATCTCCTTTAAAATATTTTAACTCGCGCACTATTCGAGTTTGTTTGACTCAACATGTTTTTGTATATGAAAATGGTTGAACGAGACTCTTTATATTTTTTTATAAAATAATATAATTTTACATACATAACTAAAAATATTTTCAAGTTTGGAAAAACATAATAACAAATATTAACAAATGAATAAGTTTAAGAATTTGTCAAAAAGAAACAGGTAACATGTTTGTAAATAATAATATAAGTCAGTTTGCAAATTTATTTCAGTTTACGGTTATTAAATGAGTCAGTTCATGAAACAGTTTTGTTAGATTACAAATATAATTTAATTTCAACTTATTAATTAAAGAGTTTGCATCACAATATAAAATTCAAATTATTTAGTTAAATAAATAAATTTGAATAAATTTTTTAGAACGTACATAATAGAGCTCAATCTCGAATTACAATATTCATACGAGTAATGGAAATTGACCATGAAGTCCATAATTTATTTGTTTATTATCAATTGTTTTATGTACTAATTTATTTATTTCTTTTTATCAGTGCAATATTAGGATATAATTATTTATTATATTTAATTTTAGAATATTTAGTTTTTACTTATTATTTAAAATCTATATTTTTTAATATATCATTTAATAATATTTATAAAAATTTTAAATAAGTTATTTTATTTAGCTTATATTCTAATTGCTTAATTTTATTAGTCACTAGTTTTTCGTTACGTGTATTTCTATTTTTTTAATTTTATATTACTTTAATTTTTGATTTAATTATTATATTTTTAGTTAATTTATATAAACATGAAATTTATCAAAATTATTATATTCATTAAAATAAATTATAAAAACTATTGAAACTACATTCAATAAAATGATTAAATACTTATTATTATTTATAAATAAAAAAAATATATTTTATTTGTACTCGTTCATTTTAAAAAAAAAAAAAATATATTCTCACTTCTTTAAAAATAAGTTTCACTAAAAAAATAAAAATCATAAAAATCTACAATTTTTTACAACAGCACTACATATTAGTTGCTTAACAATTTGAATGTAACTTTTACTTCTATTTCACCATTACGAATAAAAAAATTCATTCCAACCTCTAATCATTCTTAAAAAAAATCATAATTACATTCAACAAATTTAGATTTAAAAAAAAAAAGATATTTGAATCATTTAATACTAAAAATAATAGTAATAATTATTATTATGTAAATTTTAAAATTTTTTGTAGATATTTAACATTATCATTTTATTTTTATTAATTAAAATAATTGAAACTCTTATTTATATTAAATATTTTTAAATAATTTATAAATATTTTAATATTTTAATTTTTATTATTTAAATTCAAAAGATAAACATTAGTAATTTAGTTATTAATTATGAAAATGTTACTTTGTAATTTAAATTTTCAATAAAAATCAAAATTAAAAGATAATTTGGTGAATTTTTTTTTTAAGAAGATAAATAAAATTTTTTAATAGAGATGTTTTAGGTAGAAATATTTCCTTCAATATTCATTTATAAATATAAATAGTTTAAAAATAAATAAATATAGAATAGTTTAGAAAAAAAATAATTTAGTAAATATTAAAAAAGAATAAGGGTAATTTTAAAATAGAACGTCTCTCTTTATTACCATATTTATAAGTAGTATATAATATATAATGAAATACAAATTTGGATGAAACTATATTTTTAATTTTGTTCTTATTTATATATTTTTTTATTTTTCCACTTTTATACTTTTACTATTATTACGTTAATTTATCATAAATCCCAATGAATTTGTGAATTTAATGGAAAAAACTAAAATTTTAATACAAGAATTATAAACTATTTAAAATTGAGTTTATAATTCTATATATATATATATATATATATATATATATAGAGAGAGAGAGAGAGAGAGAGAGAGAGTATATATATATATATAGAGAGAGAGAGAGAGAGAGAGTTGATTAAAAAGTTCACATGTAATTTAAATGATTTAACTTCTTAATATGTTTATGAAATTAAATAATTCATGTGCAATTGTTTAGACTACCGATTCATGGTTTAGCTTGAACCAATCCTTTTATAAATCAAATATATGAGTGGTTTTTTTTCTTACGCAAATATGAAATCAAATACTGTGTTCTATTTTTTTATATTGAAATTGATAATACATATTTTAATTTTATAAATTGAAATTCGTTAAAATTGAAATGAATAGTAGCATACTAGCACCCCAAAAATATTTCCCTATATTTTTTTAACACTGTATATTTATATATAAATAAATAAATATTCCTTTCCAGAGTAGATTTATCTGAAGCATATAAACCAGCCCTAGCTTCTCTACGGTCGTCGTCCAAGGCCTTCGTTCTGTATCTGGTCCTTGCCGCTCAGGTAATGTTTTTCTTCTTCTTTTCCGCTCCGAGCGTGGGGTAAGGTTTTCTCTTACACAAGGCTATAATCATACTCTGATCCCAATCTATTCAACATGATTCTTTTTTCACTACCACATATTCCTCGATTCGATTAATTAACTTGAAAGATGCTTTATTCTCAGTTCGACTGCTTGCTTCTTATCGGAACACTAAATTTATCTGCTCTGGGTTTAATAACTATCATATACAAAACTTTTTGCCACATTATTCTTTGTATGTTTTGATCGCGGGACAGAAATTATTGGGAACGCATTATATGTTTGTTTGAATTTTTCTGAGTAATCATATGTCTGCGCAAGTTGTTCGGCTGCTCACATGTGAAATTTCAAGTAAATTTGTTGCAATTAGAAACCATATGCTGTTATATTGTTTTGTACAAGTTACTGATTCTTTCCTATATTATATTTGCCATGATTTTTTGCAGTACTGTAACACGCACATAAACACACAATATTGAGTAATTGCGAGATTAATTTTAGAATTGATGTTTTCATTTTCTTTTATGAAGTCTGCCTTGATTATTTCTTTTGTTCTTAATGGTGGATGATTATTGTTCTTTTTTTTTTGTTTGCTGTAAAGTGTGGTTTATGTTGGTAATGCAGGAGTTTAAGTAGTTAGCATTCTTTTCGATGGCAACAAGATCGGATATATATGATGATGATGATTTTAGTGAAATTTATAAAGAATACACTGGTCCTCCAGGTAATACTACTGCCAATAATACACAAGACAGGCCAAAAGCAAATAAACGCTCCCAAGCAGGTTCTGATGAGGAAGAGGAACCTCGGGACCCAAATGCTGTGCCAACTGACTTCACAAGCCGAGAAGCTAAGGTATGGGAAGCTAAATCAAAGGCAACAGAGCGAAATTGGAAGAAAAGGAAGGAAGAAGAAATGATTTGTAAAATATGTGGAGAATCCGGTCACTTTACACAGGTATTGATTTCTTGCTTGATGAGTATCCTACTTTTATTTTATTTGTTATTATTGTATTGTAATTAGTCTTACACTTAAAGATGTTGCAATAAGGAAACTGTAATCTTTGTATATTGAGTGGCATTATTTTTATTCACTTATTTTTAGCTATAACAAAAACTAATTTGGATTTCACTTTAAAAGTAAGAAAGGCCCCAAAACTCTTTTATTTCTGATGAATTTGTCCACAGTTTAGATTGCTTGATGTGAGTTGCTTTCTTTTTTTATTTATCCCTCCACCCTCAAAACCCTGATTTTTTGTTTTGCAATTTGTTTGAGGATAAACACTGTATTGTGCTTTTTGGTTCATATGCAGGGATGCCCTTCCACTCTTGGTGCAAATCGCAAGTCTCAAGATTTTTTTGAAAGGGTTCCTGCAAGAGAAAAGCATGTAAAAGCTCTATTTACTGAGAAAGTGATACAGAAGATTGAAAAGGATATTGGCTGCAAAATCAAAATGGAGGAGAAATTTATAATTGTTAGTGGCAAGGATAGGTTAATTTTGGCAAAAGGTGTTGATGCTGTGCACAAGGTAATTAAAGGGGAGGATCAAAAGGGCTCTTCTAGTTCCCACAGGAGTAGATCTAGGTCACCTGAGCGAAGTCCTGCTAGCTCACGATTGCGACGATCTGAATCCCAAAGGTCTTATCCAGTCCATCCACGTGATACTTCCCAATATCATCAAAGGCTTGGGAGACCAGATAAAATTGTTGAAGACCGTGTTCGTGAGGATCTGCAGAAGATTTCTAGGGGTTCTCCGCAAGGTAGGGACAGCACAGGGTTTATTTATGGCATCCTTACAAGATTCTTGAAACCAACTTTAATAGCTTTCTAGTTGCCTAGTATATGCTTATGTTTTTCCTAGAGTTCATTTTAGAACATTCCTAACAGTGCTTCTTATTGCTTGCCTTTTATTTGCAGCAAGAGGTAAGTTCTTAGCTTCAAGCATAATGTGTACGATTCTGAAGTATTTTGGTGGGTGGGTCTGAAATGATCGGATTATCTGGAAAACGAAATAATTTACCGAAAGCATATTCAGACTTTTTTTGCGACGAATGGTTCACTGTGTGAATGTTAAAAATATCATGTAGTTAAAGCTACCATCTAGCATCTCGAATCAAGTGGTTAACGTACTCTTCATTTTATGAAGCTTATGGTAATGATGGTGGTAGAAGTCGTTCAAGCCAGTCTAAATCTCCTGCACGTCCCCCGTATGCTGGCAACCATATGGGTTCATACGATGGTCACAATTACAGTATGGGTGGTTATAGAAATGAAGGGTGGGATACGGAGAGACGAGGACCTGATATGCAATCTAGTCGACAATATGAATACCCAACCTTCCCTCAAACGTTAGAAGAAATAGAGTTGGAGTATAAGAGGGAGGCAATGGAACTTGGTAGAATTCGTGATAAGGAAGAGGATGAAGAGAATTATAAGCATCGCGAGGTAATAATTTATCAATTTATTTACACCTGGATAATTGATTCTCACCCAGTAAGAGTGTAGTTTGGTTTTGTCTTGGGAATTCTAGCTGAACATTTTTGACCTTCTGTGGTTGAACTTAGACTGAGAGAGTTTTAATTGTCTCTCTTTAGACCCTCTATCTCTATTGATTTCCTGCTCTAGGGAGTTCTTATTGACCAAACAAATGAATAATAAGTTTATGTTGTAGGGGCTAACTGCTTAATTATGAACTTTTTGTTTGGAAGAACCATTTTGTTACATAACCTTCAAAAGTTTCCCCAACTTTTCAAATTTTTTTTTTTCTGTTCTTTGTTTTATAATTGAGGGGCTACTAAATTGCTCTTCATCATCTTTGAAAACAAAAGTTTGTCCATAAATGCCTTTTAATCAATAAGGATATGTCTGATATTTTTCTTTGCCCAGAAATACCCCATCCTTTATCGCTGAGGAAATCTAATATTTTTCTGCCCTATGGAACCCAGACCACTAGGGAAATGAGAGAAAACTACATGAAGAAGCTGTCTATGCTGAGGGGCACACATACAAGGAAGTGGGAGGAGTTGCTTCAACTTGATGCTCAGAGGCGTCAACAGCAGGCTCGACAACAAATGCCTGCATCAGGTTTTACTGGTTATAAGCAGCATGCATTTCCCAACTATGATGGCTCCTCGGCTAATCCTCATTATACTGGGCCGGGTTTTGCAATAGATTCAAGGGCTAGGTACCCAAATCATGTGGAAAATTATCCTTCAAGGACTCATGACAGTTTTGGTGAGTTCCAGCGACAGAGGCGTGAAGATTTTGGAAAAGCTTACAATCGCTACTAATTTAAATGATGGAGCCAATTTTGGTGAGTTCTTTCACTCTTCTATCAAGCCAAGGGAAGGGGTTGTCCTTTTTATCTGTCTTTTGGTTGGTTCCTAAAATTTTGATTGCCTTTCAATATTTTCACTTCCATTGACTCCTGTTGCATATTCTTGGTAAGTTAACCTTAACGTGAGGGGCAACTTTTTGTTGCTGTATGAGAGAACATTGGTCAAGTACTGAAGTCCACATTCCAGTAACTGCAAAAATTTGTGCACAATGGAGAGGATGGGTTGCCCTTTTTTTTTTGTGAAAAAAAAAATTATAGTATACACTTTGGATGAGGATTAAAGGTGTTATGGATTCTTTTACTGGGTATATGCAGATTTTATGATGATTATTCTGCCATGGCTTAAAGTGTCACTCAAAACGTTTTCAGGGTCTGGATCATGGTTGGGTGTGAGTGATGCACAGGGAGGCCCAATTCTAGGTAAGTATAGAGAAAATGACCTTCATAAGGGTGGTTTTTTTCATTAAGTAGAATTGGTACCATTACAGCAGTGGTTCATTTCTGTTCATAACTTTGTGATAAATGATGATGTTTGCATCTGTGGACTACCGTTTAGTATTTACATTTGTAGTTTAAATTACATCCCCATGTACGTCCAGAGGTGCTCAAGTATTGTAACTTCTGTTTTCCGCTTCTGCATCAAGGATATCATTTCAAAGCTACTTTTTTTATTTTTTATTTTTTATGTTTAACCTGGAAAGAGGTATAAAACTGTATAGATATTTTTATTCTTGCATAAACTATATGCTTCATGCTAATATTCATGGTTGAGTATACTCGTGAGGCTCATATGATGTGCCGGTAGGAAGTGCCCTACGCCACTGTGCTAACTTTGTATGTGTGTATATATATGCACATGCATATATGTTCAGGACTAATGACACTTTAAACCCATAATTTGATATTAATATTCAGAAGAGGCTTAAATGACATTTTTTCTGCAAACTCAAAATAAATTCAATTTGGTCGTTTTTTTTTTAATGTCAACATAATTTCTAAATTAAAAATAAAGAAGAAAAAATAGTAAAAAAAAAAGACTAAATTGAATCTATTAATTTAATTCAACGTGTGATTTGGAAAAAATGGCTGGCGTATTTTGAATATGGGTGTCAAGTTTCATTACCAGTTTACCACACTGAGCCTTAAATCCTTTTTGGCTCATGTTAAGGGTTGTAGCCGCTATATTGTGATGGAGTTGTGATAGGATGATCATCAGAGTTTCTAATGAACTAGAACTGGGATGCGAACCAGAAACTTAGTCAAAGTCTAAAGTCTTTAACTATTGTAGCGTCCTTTTCAAGGACTTTGATTGGGGTGTTTCGTAGACGTAAGTGGCGATCACTCTTTGGTCCAATCAAATTAAGAAAATGGCACGCTTAATTGAGGCTAATGTCAAGACAATTTCGCCGTTTTTGGTACTCGGATAAAAATCTATTCGTGGACTTCTATTCTCTCAACTCTCAATCAATGCTCCGTCCCAATTGTCCTCACTCACCATAATCTAATAAATCTAGCAGTAGAACTATTAGTTTTCTATTTTTTTTTTGGATAGCGATGCACTGGGTTTTGTGATGTATAAATATTATCAGAAAAAACAAATAAAAAAAGAGATTCAATTGTAAATGAAAAGTTTCTACTAATTACATGGACAATAATGGCAAAAGAAAATATTATTCGTAGCCATAACTGAAGTTCCATTACAAAGCTGCAAGCACAATATGACAGACCATTTATTGTCCGTCACTTAGGGATGCAAACGAGCCATTCGCGAGCGGTTCGGTGTTCGCTCGATAAAAGCTCGACTCGAGACTCGGATCGATAATAAATGAGCCGAGCTCGAGCCGGCTCGCGAACAGCTCGTTTAAAAAAGTTCACGAGTAGCTCGTTTAATCGGCTCGCGAGCTACTCGTTAAATAAGCTTGCGAGCCTATCAAAACGATTAATTTTGTACCAAATCAAAAAATATGCTTCAGCTAAACCATCCGCCTCTCCACTTCATTTTTTGCTATTTCATTTCTCTTTCACTGAAATGACTATTTTCATTTTCTCATTGAAACGACATTAAAAATGCTGATTTTTGACTAACTCTTAACGAGTTCGAACACGAGCTCGAATAACAGCAGGAAACGAGTTCGAGCTTTTTGTGAGCTAAAACCCAAACTCGAGATGAGCTCGAATTCAAACTTATTTGCGAGCTCAAGCTCGAGCTCGAATAGCAACAAAAAACAGTCAAGTTCATGAGCCTAAAACAAGCCAAGCTCTCGAGTTTCAAGACTAGCCAAGCTCGCGAGCCAAGTTCGAGCTCGTGAAATTTAACACAAGCTCGGCTCGAGCTCGTGAAATTTCAAACGAGCCGAGCTCGAGCAGCACAATACTCGGCTCGACTCGGCTCGTTTGCAGTTTTACCTCCCATTCAAGAATTAGTAGACACTCTCAATAATCAACATGTATTAAGAATACGATACTAGTTCCACGATTTTTCTTTGCCTATAAACCTATTTTTGAAAAAGGAAAATTATCTGTATTTTATTACTAAAATTACCCTGCTAGCCTCAATCCACAATGAAGTAGAAACGAAACAACCGTTACTAACAAGGGTAGTGAAGTAGATGCGTGGGTACGGATCATTCGTAGGGAAAACCCAGACCAGGAAATAATTGTTGGGTTGGATTGCGAATGGAAGCCGAACACTACATCATACATTTCAACATTGCAACTTTGTTTTAGAAAAATTGATTGATTCTTATAATCTCTGTAACAGGCTTTTGGTTCTAATTCAATTCATTTATTCGATTCATACCAAGTCGTAGGCATTGGCTAAGCAGCGGAAGTGAGAGATGGATGCGCCTTCGCCAGTATTTTAGTTGTGGAAGGGCTCGACTTCAATGATATCTCTTTCTTTCCCTTTTTCCTGCTTCATCTCTTTGGCATGAAGCTGCCGGACATGCGATAACTTAAAGCTATACAAAGTTAGGCGATTTACCGGGAAAGAGAAGCTTAATGAAAACACACTCCTCCAAGCTTCTCTCAGCTTAGGATTTTATGTAAATTAATTTAAAATAGACATCAAAACTAATTCACATGTCATTTTATTTAATTTTTTAAATTTAAATAAATTGCCAGTGTATAAATAATCGCAAATCAACAGCCATTCCATTGGATGATTAGAATAAAATAAATAATATTAGAATCCCTAATCAATATTTTTTAACCAATAGTATCCCTAATGAACAACTATATATTTCTAAAATCTAAATACTAACAAAACACATAATTAACGTTAATTTTTAATTAGCAACGGTTTGGTGGGTAGATTAAAAAAACTAATCCGTTTGGGGGCGTGCACTGTGCAGTCCAAAATACCCATTCTATAATTCAAAAATTAAATTGAAATTTTACCAATAGATAGTTAATGTTTAAGACATGACACGTATTTGTTATTACCGGCAATCTCCGGTTGCCGTCTTCGGTCACCAGCCGACACGTTCAACTTCAAAAATTCTTACTTTCCACCATTTCCATTTCCCAACAAACTGACAAAAAACCTTGTACTGCTGTTTTCCTTTCTATTACTTGTCTTTCTGTGTTTTTTTTTCTCTTTCTATTCTAACATTTGTTTTCTTGACAGTTGTCGTCTATTTTTACAAGTTTATCTGTTAAAGGGGCTCCCAATTTAGGGATACATGTTTCCATCAGTCGAGCTTTCAATCCACCATTCACCCTTCTAATGGCTTCTTGGCTTCCTCTGTAAGGTGCATTTTTACCTTTTTATTTGAATTCTTTTCATTTTTTTTTTGGGTTATTTAAGTCTTATTGCTAAGATAGTGGATTTGGTAGGCAATACTGTGTTTTTGTTTAATGGGTTAGGCTGTAGTGCTCATCGGATGGTGGGAAAACTACAAAAGAAAAGAACTTTTCTTTGTTTTGGGTTACGACATAGCTGTTGAATCTGTTCATTTCGCATTTTTGTTGAAGACTGGATTCTTCATTGAAATCTGTTGTTTAATAGGGACTATATCGTCTTCGAATGCAGGATTTCCTCTTTGATCGCTCCACATTTTTGGTCCTCGCAGAGAAAAAGTTCACCTTTTGATGTTCATTGAGTGTTTTTGGGTAAATAGATACTGATTGAAATATTTGTGCGAAACAACTGAATCTCCGAGTTGGAGTCCAGGGAAATTCCTTGTTTTGTTTTATAATTTGGCATTGATGTAACAACTTAGGCTCAAATTTGAACAATAGTGGTTGATAGACAGGTTATATCTAGTTTATGAGATTTGATTGAGGCAGGAGGATTTCACTAATTTATGTAATTGCAAAGGACTGGAGTTCTATGTTCGAAAGATAGTGGTCTTTAACATGCAAATGAGGAGAGAGCTGAGTTCTAGAGATTTACCTTGGATGGGAGAAAGGGAGCCTGAGGTAGATATTGAAAGTGGAGGGACAACTAGTGAAGAGGATACTGCAAATGATCTCACTTTGGAAAATAAGCAAACTAAGAAAGCTTTAGGCACTGTTTGGAGTGGACCTTTATGTTTTGATGGATTGGTGCATTCATCAAAGTTTGGCGAGGATGCCAATGAGAATGCTGAGCTAACTGAAGGAGAAGAGGGTCAACAGAATATGGGAGTTTTGAACAAGAAGCTTGTGGAAGGGAAACAGAAAAAGAAAAGTCCTAGAAAGGCTCCTAAACCTCCCCGGCCTCCTAAAGGTCCATCACTAGATGCTTCAGACCAGAAGCTGGTGCAGCAAATCACTGAGATTGCTATGAAAAAGCGTGCCAGGAATGAACGAATCAAAGCACTAAAAAAGACGAGAGCAGCAAAATCATCATCTTGGAACAGCAGCTTAATTGCCATGATCATCACTGTTATCTTCTGTCTGATCATCATCTTTCAAGGTATAGTAGCTTTACGAAATTTCATTTTAGCTTTTCTATTTTTTTTTTTATACAATGAATATGTATTTAATTCCTATGAAAATAGTATGGTTTACTTGCATAACTTGATTCAAATAATTTAGAAGTTCATGCAACACTTGCCTCTTATCAGAACCTGAACCTGATTTCTGGTATAGAATATGCCTATTGGATGAGATCAGGAAATGGGACTTTTATATTTGGTTTTGTGTGTGTATATATATAACAAGTTTTTTACTCTAATTCTTACTGGTGTTTGGACTGTTTGTTGAATGGATTTACCCCTCCCCATCGTTCACTTAGTGTGTCTTGTTGATGTTATAATGTGTTAAGATTGTAATCTTAAAAGTTTTTTTATTTTGTTTTGGTATTTTTTAAGTTCTCATGAATGATATGAATGAGTAATGAATTTCAAATTTCACCATTAGTTATGCCTTTGTTTCCAGTTCTGTAAAATTATTGAAGCTATGAGATCCAAATTCACATCTTAGTTGTCTTGTATTGGTGTTTCCCTTAAAAAGCTAGGTCTTTTTATTCCTCATTCCAGTATTGAAACGGAAAACCCATGTTCTGGTTTTAATATTAAGTTCAAAAAATGGGTCTGAGCAGATAATAGAACATGTTTTGCAGTTCATGCTGGATTTAATCAGTACTTTTAAAAAAGAATGTTGAGATGATTATTTATGTTTGTTCATACTGAATTCTGATATTTTTTTATCATCTATATGAAATGATTTCAGAGAAAGGATGCACTGGTTCTATCCTTGTTGTAATTCCAAGAACTTGGAGCCCTATTTAGTATTTAGGAAAAAATGTAAAAGAAAAAGTTTGGAATGCTGCTTCACCATCTCCCCTCACCACCCAAACCCATAGTCCTAATCTACTTTTACCCGGCAGACGTTAGTTGAAGGAATCACTGATAGTTTTTTAGTAAAATCTCTGGAAGAAAATACTCTGGAATTGGGTTTAGTTTATGGCTTACTAATTCTATGAAGCCACTGTTGCTGCTTGGGCAATGTGATTGTCTGTCTTTAGTCTTTGCTCTCTATTTAGTCACTTTTTGGAATCCAGACTTTGAGCATTTGATAGTGGAATTTTTCCACTAGTGCTCATTCACATGTGCCATGGTGTCCCAGACAAATCAATTTTATTCTTGAAGTGACTTCTGATACACAGCCATTAGAGGTAGCTCGATCTATTTGAGTCGATTATGGTCAATTTCATTTCTTTCCTGGTCTCATTATTGTTGATTTGTGTGCAGACTTTCAGTTCCAAATATGGTTTCTTTGATGCAGAAGAGTCTTTAATCATTATGCAATAATGATGTTATAATACTCCTTTATATTTGATTGTACATTTGAAACTTCTGTTTGTAGGAATTTGCTCCAGAAACAGCGGAAGTATGTGGTTACAAGGGTCACCTGAGGCAGCAGCATCTGCAAGCGAAGATTTAATTTCAGTTCAGTTTTACAAGAACCCTGCCTATGAAAGTGACAGACCTGGCTCCAGCTCTCCGAGGTGTGTATATCCCAGTGCATTACTTCTTTCTGTACGGACAAATCCTTTATGGTAGATGTTATTTTTGGCTTATTTGGCTGTAACTTACAACTTGTAAGCATCAAGATTTCAGTGGTCTCTTTCACTTTCTAATCCAATGTTCTATTTGTACACGCAGTTTGACAGAAGGGCAAGTTCCAGGTTCAGGCTTGTTTAAGAAGTAAAGTTGGCGGAATTTTCTGTTTGCTTCTGTAAAATTTGCTCATACTTAACGCATGAACAGTAAGTTAAAACTTGAATAACTTATCCATTTTGTAAAACTGGAGCTTTCTTGACAGAACTTGAACTACTCTGAGTTGAGTTGTGTATATATGTGGACAGACACGAGTTTAGAGAGAGGTTTGTACAATGGTTAACTTGTAGGTTTATTTTGTTCATAATTTGGATAAAGGTGTTGACACTCCCATTATATATATATATATATATATATATATAGAGAGAGAGAGAGAGAGAGAGAGAGAGAGAGAGAGAGAAAACCTGAAGATAAAATAATGCACCTGCACCTTCCCTCCCACTCCTTGTTTAGTTTGTCCTCGTGGAAGTACATTTGTTTTTTTTTCTTGTAGTTGGTGTTATGCTGCAAGAACTTGCTAATTGTGTTGGCCATTTACAAATTCCTTTTAGTAATATTTCATTTTCACTTGGCCATTTCTGCTAGAGATGGCTCTACTATCCCGTTTGTTTGTACAAGCACTTGAGCGTCCATCTCAGATTGCTTTTGTGCAGCTTCCATTACATGTTCCCTAAATTTTGATTGCATCTAAAGCTTTTGGATTTGTTCATGGTAAATTTATATGCATTCGTACACTAGTGACAAGTGCATCTATGAACTGATCCGGTCCAAAGACCAGTGTTCAATATATATATATATACACACACACTAAGGGATGGAAAAAAAAAAAAAAACACAGTTGAGTTTATGCTTAGTGTAAAGAAGAATAAAGTTTTACTATTTTAATAATAAATACTATATAATTATTCATATTCCAACCGTTTTATTATAAATATAATTAAATAATAATATGTTTTTTTCTATATTTTTAATGATTAAATTTTATTCATAATTAATAAATGTAATTTAAAAAAAAATTAATAAAAAAGTAAATAATGATTATTTAAACGATTACACAGGTACACGTATGTAGAGTGACATGTCGCAAATATCATTGTTGTCCGTAGCTTTTAAGAAATTTAGCCCTAATTGAAACCCTTTTCGAATTGTATGTGAAGAAAAAAGTGGGTCTGCTGCTTTTAATTTTTTTTTTTTATTTTATTTCTGGGGTGCTTGGTTCTAATAAGACTACTTTCCGCAAGTGAAATTTGTAGAAACATTATCTTTATTTATTTGTAGTTAGACTACTTTTGGCAAGTGAACTTCATGAAGTACATTTGTAGAAACATTATCTTTCGTAAATAACTTTTCTAAAACAAAAAATGATTAAACAAATTAATTATAAGTAACTGAATTTTTAGACAATGCATATTTATCTTTTCCTTAAATAAATTATCTGAATGACCTATAAGATAATACACACTATCTTCATGGTGTATTTATAATTGCATTGTATGATTAGAGACATGTACTATAAAATAACTTAGAAAAAATATAATTATCTTATTGAATTTGTAAGTGTAAATGTATAATGAACAGGTTCACAAATCACAAATCATTCATTAATTTGACGTAAAATTTGCTTTATAAATTAAAAACTAAAACTGAATCGAAAAGCTAGTTGCTGAATTCAGAAAAGGGGCATTAGTTGAGCAACCTAACGTTACACTAACTAAACTATTCAACGTATCAGCAGTACAGTAGTAGGGTGGAATGAGATGCAAATTGTTTCTGAACCATTAAAAAAAAGAAAAAACCCATGGCCGAATTCAGTTAAATTACAACAGCGTTTTCATTATTGGTCTTATGATTCAGAGAATTTCGTTTTAAATATAATTATGTTGAATGAGGTCGGCAAATAATTGAATATTATTATTATTATTATTATTATTATTATTTTTTAAAAAGGGGGGGTTGATTGAGGGATGGCAATGAGTAATATCTTATCGGGAAAAATTTGGTTCCCGAGTAGAGTACGTGAACTCATCTGCATGAAAACCCCATCTCACTGCTTCAAATCCTCATCTTCATTTATGTCCCTCAAAGTCAACCAGCTGCCCATCTTGCTAACTCTTTTCGTGAATTCTACACCATCCCATACAAAATTGTTCAATTCAATGGACATTCAGCTTTATTTTTTGTTAGTTACCGAGGAGAAATAATCGGTGTACATCGGACAAGGACATATGATCACTAAGTGCTTTTACTATTATGCTACTCCTTATCCTCTGATATTAGCTTAATTAATCCCCAAATATTCAAGTTTGGACAACTTTTACCTTTCTAGCATTGCATAATTATTTAGCCAACAATGTAACACCATAGGCAAATTATTTGAGTATAATGAATGGGTTAGGATTTCAGAATTTATTGAATTAATAACAAATCACATACACTTTAATTATTAATTAAGAGAAACATGCTATTATTTTCATTATATATAAATGAACTACTGGCCTTGGATACAATTGTTAGTTAAGTACAAAATAATCAAATGAAGAAGAAATAAAGCCCATCCTGCGAAATTATGAAGGAGACTTGGTCCATATTTAGGATTCATGTGATGATGATCCCGTTTAGAGTTATAGAATTACAGAGCAATAAAGACAGGTATGGTCTATCATATTTTACTTTATTTGCCACATACCTGCGCGTTTTCGGGAAGGCTCGTCGTACCTAACTGCCAATCCGTGGTCGACTCCGATTGTATTCTTCACATACACACTACGGAGGAATTAACTTTGAGTCAAACCATTTTAAAGGACCATTGAGTCAAACCATTGACATATATATAGAGAGAGAGAGAGAGGGAGAGAATCTTAGTTTGCGCTCAACCGTTACTTAGCCTTTTCTTCTGTTTGAATTTTGATAATTGGCAGTTATGAGTTGGACTGGAAAATATACGTAAAAAAAGGAAAAACTTATGTTAATAAAAGTCAAAGAGCATAAATGTAATGAATAAGCAGGAGAAAAATGGGGACCGGAAAAAGAAAGAATTAATAATCTTTCATTTATAATGAAGTTATATTTTAAGTCAAAAAAACACAGCAGCTCTAATCAGAAACCCAGTTGCTTCTTCCTTTCCTAAACTCGCAATTAATTCATATGGTTGATGCCATGCTTTCCTGTTTACGCTCGCATCATATCCTTTCCTTTCAAGATTATCGACTTATTTCTACCAACATTAATTAAACTTCAATTAACAAAAGGACTTAAGTGGCAACAATTGTCTCATTGCCTCAATAGATTGCATCATAAATTCATAATTGAAATTACACGTTTAAATATATGAATTGCTCACTAACTAACATTTATAGCTTTTAATCTAATTTATCCAATAATTTTTATATTGCGAATTTTGTTTAATATTTATTGTCCAAGATATTCTTAAACTAATTTGTATTTAAAGAGCTAAATTTTTAAAACAAATATCATTGCAACACTCTTTCTTATTCAATTTTTCCATTTACTTCATAGCAAATTACTTCATATAACCAGAGATCTAGTGGTTGATAATAATTTGATATTGATATACCGTGTAGACAATCTTATCTTAAATTTATAAGATCATTCACTCATATTTGTGTTTGGTGGGTGAAAATAAAAAGAGCTGAGAAAGGGTGGCATGAAGACCAATAGGGCCAGTTTCTTTATAAAAATTCGAGTGGTGGGATACAAAAATAGTATTTGAAGCATGAAAATGTTAGATAAGCAATTAAAGTTATATGTCCTTCTCACGGTTTAATTAATTGAGTAATACGTATTTACAATTACAGCACCCAATTAGCAAAAATAATTCTGGAATTATCTTATTTTCAATCAATGATTTCTCATTCCCTTTTTCAAATTTGATGTTCCACAAAAAAACTGCCAGCTTTTATTAACAACACATATCACGACTCAGTCCCAAGTCGAATTACACAAGACGCGCTATAAGAGTGTCATAAATGGCACAATCGTAATAATAGAAAAAAATCAAGGGTTTTTCTATAAATCGCAACTATATATAGCCCTCTGCATTTTTTGGGTTTGTAGTAACATATTGCATTCAGTTCTAAGTAGCTTTGCTCTTCAAATCAAAACCTAGAAAAATGTTCACTAAGGCTTTTTTCTTCAATGCTCTCTTCTTTTTCTTCTTTAGATTATTTCGAAACCAGAAAGTTCTACATAGAAGTTATAGCAATCTTCATAGAATATTAACACAGAGCAAATACCAAAGATACCCTTGTCTTGCTCATAGGTCAGATTTATCAGACAAAACTTTGATTTTTAACGTAGAAGGAACTTTCTTAAAATCTTCTTCTTTGTTTCCTTACTTTATGCTTGTAGCCTTTGAAGCTGGAAGCATTTTAAGGGCTTTTGTTCTTTTCCTTTTGTACCCTTTTATTTGTTTAGTAAATGAAGAATTGGGGTTAAAAATAATGGTGATGGTAAGTTTCTTTGGGATAAAGAAAAGAAATTTTCGAATTGGAAGAGCTGTTTTGGCTAAGTTTTTTCTAGAAGATGTTGGATTAGAAGCATATGAAGTGGTTAAAAGAGGAAGAAGAAAAGTGGCTGTCAGTAACTTGCCTATGATCATGATTGAGAGTTTCTTGAAAGATTATTTAGAGATTGACTGTGTGGTCGGAAGAGAATTAAAATCTGTTGGAGGGTACTATGTGGGACTCATGGAAGAGGAAAAGAAACATATTCAAGTGTTGGAAGAAGATAATAATGTAATTAATGATGAGGTTATAGGCATTTGTCTTGCTGATAGATCTCTTAATCATCAACATCATTTGTTCTCTTACTGCAAGGTAAACTTTTTCAGCATTCCTACTATAACTTTTTTTTTTTTTTTTTCATCTTTAGGCCATATTCATTAACTATTAACTAGTTAATTTTTATTTTATTTTTTTTGCATTTACAATCTTGATCATAGGTCACTATTATTCGAATTGCATTTATAACATCATCAATAGATCAGAATTCGAATTTTTCAAACTCAAGATGTCATGAAAGTTAAATAATGATTTACATTAATAATTGAGTATTAAAAGTAATGGCAATACTTGTAAATTGTTGCAGGAAATATACCTGGTGAGAAACGCAGACAAGAGGAGCTGGCAAAAACTGACCCGAAACGAGTACTCCAAGCCACTTATTTTCCACGACGGCAGGCTTGCTCTTAGGCCAAACCCACTTCCCACACTTGCTTTTTTCATGTGGGTTCCTTTTGGTTTCATTCTTGCCTTAATCAGAGCTACGGTTGCTTTAACTCTCCCTTACAATATCTCCATCCCCATATTAACCTTCTCTGGATTTGGTTGCACTGTATCAAATCCCAATTCTCTTCAATCACCTAAAGAATTAAACAATTCCAAAAAGGGCCTTCTTTATGTTTGTAACCATAGAACATTACTAGACCCTTTATACCTTTCTTTTTCCTTAAAGAAAAATTTTTCTGCTGTTACTTATAGCCTAAGTAGGATGTCTGAAATTCTATCACCAATCAAGACCGTTCGATTAACACGTAACCGCGTTCAAGATGGGAAGATGATGGAAAAACTACTAAGTGAAGGGGATCTCGTGGTATGTCCTGAAGGAACAACATGTAGAGAACCATATTTATTAAGGTTTAGTCCTTTATTTGCAGAAATGAGTGACAACATAGTACCTGTTGCTTTAGACACACATGTTAGTATGTTTTATGGAACAACTGCAAGTGGGTTAAAATGTTTTGACCCATTATTTTTTCTGATGAACCCAGCACCTAGTTACAGTATCCACTTTCTTGAAAAAGTGTCTGGGCTTTGCAAGAACAATGGTGATCAGAAATCGAGATTTGAAGTTGCTAACTTTGTGCAGAGTGAAATTGGTAATGCTTTGGGATTTGAGTGTACTAAACTCACTAGAAGAGATAAATATTTGATATTGGCGGGTAATGAAGGATTTACTAATTCTTAGTTCTTACTGTAGTTTTTCATCCTGCATCATGCTAGATTAGATTTTTCTTTTAACAATTCTTTTGGAGTATAAGTGTAATGTATTATTATATTTTTCTAGATTATGGACAAGTTGTAAAAGTAATGAATCTTATTTAAATGTACATAATTATATATATATATATATTAATTTTCTGCGCAATATACAGTTTTTTAAAAAAAAAAAAGAAATACGTTACAGCATGGAAATAATTTGGCAACAGCCAGTGTAGGTGTAGGTAAGTCATTCCATTATGGCATAGTGATTTTTTTTTTTTTTTAAACTTCCCGCTTAATACCTACACAGTTCAAATACCTAAATAGTTTATACTAGTTCAACAAATATATGTAACAGTTCTCTAATAAGAAGATTTTTAGTAAAATTTTGGTTGATTTTGTGTACTAATTAATTCTTTTCCATTTCAGAAATATATTTGGTACAGTTTTCCTTTTCTTGTAAGTTTTTTTTTTTTTTTTTTTTTTTTTTGAAGCAAAAAGCCTAGAGATCATTATTGCCTTAAAGCATAAAAATCATACAAAGAGTTGGGAATGAAATGCCAAACATGAGTAGGGGCATTTCTAAAATCATACAAAGAGTTGGGCCTTTTCTTGTAAGTTTAGTGTTAAGAAATCACATTTTTTGTCCCATAAAAATAGTCCTTTTTTTATAAAAGAAATATTATGTGGTCTTTGCAAAGTAGATTGCCTAATTTTGAGCCCTTAATAAATTGTATTCTATTATGAATACTTGTCATTTTTATAGTTACTCAATTTACTATATCCAATATCTGAATTATTCTTATATTAATGTAGTTGCACTATATAGATTTTTTATGTGTTATTTAAGATTTAATTAAGATGAAACTTTAGAAAAGTTAGGTAAAATTTAATGTTAATTAAAAGTAACTTCTATTTCATGTAAGAAGAAAATATTTGGGTGAGAAATATTTTATATTACAACTTTATATTTTGGGCATATTTTTAAGGGTTGATTTGTCAATTCACATCTTTCTTTTGGCAAAAACTCTGGAGCATACAATAAATGAAAATTTCCTTTTCGTCTTGAGTTTCATCAGCACAACAAAATGACATTATTTTTGTGCTAATAATAATAATAATAATAATAATAATAATAATAACAATACACAAACCACAGGATACATATTGCATTACAGTAGATTAATATATATAACTAACAACTTGTAGAGATTGATTAGAGGTTAAATCTGGTATTGATCAACTTCAATTGAATGCTGATGTACCTTTTTTTTTTTTGCCAATTGCAAAAACTTGAAAAGAAATATTGTCCCACCCCCCCACCCTACTTGCATTTGCACATGGCCATTAGGCCATAGGTGTAATTGTCACAACCTCACTGGACAGGACTCTATATGAATGATTAATGGCCCAGACTAGTTCACAGTCCTGTGTTCGGGCCGGGCCTTAAATTAAAATCTTGTCAGCTTCTTTACTATTCCATTCTCTTTCACTGTGAATCTTCGACAACATAGAATAAGCTACTGGTTTCTTTGTTTATAATTTCTGAATTTCTTTCACGATAAACTAACTGAGTTCCGAACTAGATTGCAAGCTGCAGGCGCTTACCAATGCAACCCAAATAATCACATCAGGCTCGAAGGGCATTTCTTTTATCAATTCTCTGCCTTTTCTAGCTGACCGCCTCTTCCATACAGATCTACCATATGTGTGTAATGCTCCAGCTCAGCTTTTATTCCATACTTTTTTCCCATTGATTTGAACTGCTTTTCGCCTTCTTCAACTAGTCCTCTGCGCCTGCATGCTGATAATATGTTTACGGATGTAACCTCATCTGGCCTAAAACCGCTATCCACCATCCTCTCAAATTCCTGTAATGCTCTTGTTGCAAATCCATGTCTAGCGTAACCTCCTATTATTGAATTCCATGACCTAAAATTCCTAGATTTCATCGTCTCAAAAATGCTAAATGCTGCATCAATGTCACCACATTTCCCATACATGTCAACAAGTGAGGTCAATAAAATAACGTCATCAGGTATACCGGCTTCAAGCATTAGCGAATGAACTTGCTGCCCACTAGAAGTGAAGAACACCCTGCACAAGCATCTAAGACACTAGAAAATGTAGAGTGATTAGGTTTGGTCTCCGATCCAACCATCAAGCGAAAGATCTTTAAGGCATCTGCAAAACTTGCATGTTGCACATACCCACTAATCTTCACTGTCCAAGAAATTACATTCTTTTCATTAATCTTGTTGAACAAAGACCTGGCCTTGTTCATCCTGTTATTGGAAATATACCCTTTTACCAAAATAGTCCAAGAAACAATATTCTTCTCAGGCATCACATCAAAAACTTGTTGAGCCTCCCCTAAACATCGCAATTCCATGTAGCCTAAAACCAAAGCATTCCAAGAAGTAACATCTTTGACCAAAATATCATCAAATACTACTTAATGAAGATTGATCCCCTACAGCTGTATATGCTTTTATCAAAGCGGACCCAACAAACACACTCAAATTGAGTCCTAAGGCAACAACACGAGCATGAATTTGAGGCACAAGAATGTTAAAACCTTTATCCAAAAATGCACTGAGCACTGAGGAGATAGTGTGCTCATTGGGAGTTATACCAACTCTTTGCATTTCCACAAAATATTTAAAGACTTTATCCGGGTTTTTGGTATTGTTCAAAACAGATAGCATGGTATTCCAAGAAAGAACGTTCCTCAGATACATTTTATCAAACAGCTCCTGCGCTTTTTTAATTTTATTGGCTTTGACGTAGGCCAAAATCATTCTGCTCAACGACTTAGAATCTTCGAATGTGACGACATTTGGATCGAAGGATGTGCTACCGATAACTATGTTATGGCTTTGGAGGTTTTGACTGTGGTTGAGATTGGCCTTGGAGATTTGGCGAGGAAATTTTATGCGGAGGGCTTTCTTCAAAATTCGCATCTTTACCCCCCTCCGCGTTACGACGCGTGCTATTGCCTCATTTCTTCCGCATGAACGAATAATAGTGGCAGTTTCCAGAAACAAACATTTGTAATTTTGTATCACGTTTTAGGCACGCTTTCCGGTCGTTTATAGAAAAACGGCAATGCCTTTTCTTTTAATTTTGATAATTATTTTTGAGATTTGTAATTTGATAATCATGAATGTGAAATGCCAACGAATTTTATATATTGGTTTATTAATTCCTAATCTGGTTTCTAGTTATTAATGCTCTGTGCATAAAAAAAAAGTAATCCTGATGTAACCGAAAATCAGATAGACCGTAGTGCATTTTCAAATTGCTTAAACATATAGAAAAACTTAAACATACAGCAGATGATTTGTAATCAAACACGTTTGACAGTCAAATCTTTGTAAAGTTGATCAATTTCCAGCTGCACATCCATCATTGAATTACCAGTAAGCTTTTGAGTCTTTTATAATAATTAATAACTGCTTAGCAGAAGTTTAGAAGATAATTACCTGATAATAGTTGAGCAGCTTGTTTCTTTTCTTCTTCAAAGTTGCAGTTACCAAGTCTCTTTCCATGTCGAAAGGCCGATATTCCAATATCACTCCTTTTATATATTCAAACCTTCTCAGCTGCTTGAAAACCAAACAATTAGTTTTACAAATATATAGTATATAGAAAGTAAGAAAATGTGATTAGTCAACCTTGTTTCGCTCTGCTGTAGACTTGAGTTCTGAAACAACATGCTCCTTCAACTGCTCAAGACAGCAGAGTTCAGAAAATGAGCCCACATGACCATTTAAATGTGCCCATTTCTGGGTATTGTCTTCATGCAGTACCACAACTGCAACTAGCATCGACTTGAAGCTGCTTCCGTACACCCAAATCTAAACAAAATCGTTGTAAACCCAAATCAAAAATCAACTTCACAAATTTATTTCTATTAGTTAACAAGTGGAGAAGAAGATTACATCGTCGATTATATGTGCGACGCCATAAACATTTTCTAAGTACTCAACTGCAACATATTCTCCCTGTGACAATTTCACCAGATTCTTTTTCCTATCAATAATTTTCAGAACTCCATTTGGATAAACTTCTCCTATGTCTCCTGGAAAGGCGAAAGATATATTTTTTTTTTTAATCATGATGACTAGTTTAAATTTAATCAGGAAAAATAGAAGGCTAGATTTTACTTAACCTGTATGAAACCATCCATCTTTTATGCTTTCCTTTGTCAGCTCAGGATTCTTATAGTATTCAGAGAAGATTGTTTTCCCCCTTACGCAGATTTCACCGCGAGAAGGATTACTGAGAGGATCGTATCCCATCTCAGGAACCTCCTCCAGGCGCATCTCGGTGTATACAGCTATAGCTCCAACGGCTCCCATCATGCACATTTCATCTGGAAATCCAAGGGTCACCGGTCCACAGGTTTCTGTCAATCCTGAAGAATCAACCACAAATTTTGATACTTCAGTTAAGTACAGATGGAATGGCAACTCGGTCAACACTGCAATGTTTGACCTTATACAGTATGTTTTCTTTTCTTTACCATAGCCTTGGACGACAAAAGCACCGCAAGTAACTCGCAGGAACTCTTCAATTTCAGAACTTAAAGGTGCAGCTCCAGACACAATTAGCCGAAGACGGCCGCCTAACTTAGCTTTCACCTAATGATAAGATTTATAATTCAGAATGGGAATTTAATTCCGAACTATATGTACGGAATCGAATAAAATTATGTATAACCTTCCTGAAGGCTAACAAATCTGCCAATGGTGATGCATATTTCTGCTTATAGCCTAGATTCATCCAACCAAGTTTGCTGTGCAATATGAATACATAAAGCCTAAATTAAAAAAATTTCTCCATTTTTGGTTGTTCTAGTACAGATAATCAATTAAAAAAGCAACTTACTATTTGTATAGAGCATGGAAAATCCACCTCCTTCGAGGATTTAGTTCATCTAAAGCTTGTTGTATAGCTTGGTGTATTCTTTCGAAGACTCGAGGTACACCAGCTAAAAATGTTGGCTTCAGCTCCATCAAATCATCTCTCAATGCATTCAGATCCTTCAATAGTTTCAAAAAATACAATTACAACTAACTAATACGCATCCTGTTAAGTTATTAAAATATGGTAATGAACATTATTAACATATATTACCCCATGATAGTAGCCAACAGAAGCACCTTGCCGGAAAAAGTATTCCTCAATCATGCGGTCGAGAACATGAGCAAGAGGTAAGAAAGATAGATACACATCATCAACCGTCATCTATCAAACAATTATTATTTTTCCAAAAAATAAAAGTTAGATTATGAAAAAGAGGAAATATTTATGAAAATTCATTTATTTGTTACCTTGTCATCGAATTGTTCGAGAAATAGATCGATTCCCCTTGCATGACATGCTATTGTTTCATGTGTTAATACCACTCCTTTAGGATCACCACTAGTGCCGCTCGTATACATTATAGTGCAAATGTTATAAGGCTGGGCTGGCATTATTTCTGATGGATTCTCTTGACCCTGAGTCATAAACATTAACCTAATGATTATAAGATTTTAAACAGATTAAATAATATAATTAAGTGGAGGAACAGACCATGCGCAAAAACTCGTCCCACGAGTATGGTTTTATATCCAATTGGGATGCCTTATGCTTGTCCTCCTCAGTGAAGCAAGTGAAACACACAATAGCTGCAAATATGCTTAAATTTAAGTACTTGAAACCTTAAAAAATGCAATACCAGGATGTACACTTTTTTCTCACTTTTTAGCCGAGAAGCAAATCCACAATCTGGGCTCAACAACTGCAAATACAACAGTATTTTAGGATCATCAGAAACATTAGCAGTTTAAATGTTATTCAATATTTTATTAAGATCAAGTCAATATTTTAAGACTTACTTCTTTGCATTTTTTATCTTGGACAAAAACAAAGTCAACCTCTGCATGATCTAGAATAAAATTAACAGCACCTGAGCCTGCATCCATCAAGACCCATTTTTTAATTTCCAAATATAAATATATATTTAAAAGAAAAAAAAGGAAAAAATGGGAAATTTTCTGTTAAGAAACTTACCAAGAGTATCATAAAGAGGTACACAGACCAAGCTATGCGCACTGCAAGCCTACAGAAAAAGTAAAACCCAAAACATGAAAGCTCTTGTTTTTGAAGTTTTGGCATTTAATTAAAATGATCAGAAACAGACTGACCTCCATGGACACAATCCATTGAGGACAGTTAGCTCCATAAATTCCAACTCGAGAGCCCTATTTGATCAAAATTGAAAAGTTTGTACAAACCCATAAAAGGAAATAAAAACAAAATATCTATGTACTTACCGGTTCAGCACCAGATGCTCTTAATGCAGAACCGATTTGCAAAATTTCTTCGTACACTTCCTTGTAAGTTTTCCAAACATAAGGACCCACCTAATTAACAACAAAATCCAATCTGATTACTATGTGAAAATTATTACCACAAACAGAGTTAATGCTAATCAAGTTATTAAGCAAGCATAAACAACATTAATTACCTTTCCATTTACTAATTTACGCCAACCGAGCATTTTGTTTCCAGGATATTTCTTTACAGACTCACTGGAGCAAACCAAGTAACCAAGAAAAAACTCAGAAATTCAAGAATATTATTATTAAAGATTGATAAACAAAATTATTAATAACTGAAAAACCTGAAAAAATCCCATGTTGTAGAGTAATTGGGATCAAGAGGAGGAAATCCATCTTTAGATAGTAAATTTCGAAAAACAGGACCAACTGAAGGATTTCCATCTTTCCCTTCTTTTCCTTCCTCAACTTTAGCTGCAAAAATCTTCATTTCTCCTCCTACTTGCGGTTGAACCTGATATGAGAGGTTACTCATATCATATGCATATATTTATACAAAAAAAATAATAACTAAGGTTTTAATAGAGTAACAGAGGCAGCTGATGATTTTGATGAAACATTAAATGATTCCATGTAACGGTCAACCACAGCCAACTACTGTATAAAATTCGTCCATCAAATTTCTTCTGAAAAAAAATTAATAAGTCATCTTCTAGTACATAATAAAATTTGAAGGTTGTCAGATGGAGAGATTAGTATTAAATAAAAAGAATTTAAGGTAATAATAAAAAAAGAATCCCAGAATCAGAAAAAGCATCCATTTTTCATGGGATTGAAACTTGTATTTTCCTGGAAAACAATCAGGAAAAGAGAAAAACAAGAAGCTGACCTGGTCGTAGCAGAGTCTAGAGTGAAAATTTAGAGAGAGCTTTATAATTGTAGTTGAAGAAGATGATAATGAAGAAAAGAGTGGGCGCTCTGCTCTGCTCTAGGAAAAAGTAAATAATTAAAAACGAAGCTAATAAAAAATTAGAATTATGTTATGCAACAGAAAGTGTTTAGCATTGTTAAATGGGAACTAGAAAAGCATGAAACGAATTAATCAGATAAATAATTTAACAAAATATTATCATTAGATAAATGTGATAGAGAGAGAGGGAGGAGCAAGTGACTGGTTCAGCGGCAAGGAGAGAGGGTAAAGTCATGCAAAAATGATGGTGGAAGGAAGGAAGGAAGAAGAAGTGAATTAATAGGGTGATGGCATTCAATGTGTTAGTTGAATTGAACATGGACTGCTTTTTGTCATATTTTTATCTCTTTCCTTTATTACAAATTCATAGTTCATCATCAATAATATTTTATAAAACACAAAATTTTGTAATATAATTTATAAAATAGTAAGATATTTTATTATTAGTCTCAAAAAATAATTATCAATTGCATAAATAAACTGACTGTGATCTAAATTTTTCCAACTCCAAAAAATCTCAATACTATATAATATTTTCTAGTGATTATCCAAATAAGAAGGGAAAAATAGTAATTTCGATCAAATTTAGGAAAATAGTGATATATATAGTAGTATTTCTTGGGTGGATGAAAAATACAAAACTAACTTTCTACAAATCAAAATCACTCAATCATAATTCCCTCATCTCATCTCTTAATTAGTATTACGTAAGATTGTTGAAAACAGTGTTAAAAAAAATATTGTTGAAAACTTTATTCTATACTAGTTTTTTTTTTTTCAAAAAAATATATTCTGTAATAGTATTTAATGAAATGAAGCACTAACATAAATACATATCTCTTCCTTCTAAAATGAGTTTTTAGTTACATTTTTTTATTGTATTAAGAAATAGTACATTTAAATAGATATATATTTATTTTAAAAAAATGGATAATCATTTGTTATTTTGAGTATGCAAAAAATAAATATACTAATAAAAATAGAAAAAAAAAAATTCATTATCTAATTTATAATAATCCAAGAATGAGAAATATATTTTTAGGATTATTTTTAAGAGAATAATAAATTAATTAAATAATTTAAAATTTTAATTTTCTAATATATGATAAATATATAACAAATTGCAAAAGCAAACAAATTGCTCCTTGCGCAGTCCTCTCTGGCAAGTAGTAACTGTTCTGTCTAGTCCATATCTTTATTTTATTTTTTACTTTTTTACGCAATGTACAGTTGTAACGATATTTTTAGAGTATACGTATCAGAATTTAATATTTTGTTTAGGAGAAATTGAATTGATTTGTACTAAGTACTATTTTTATCTGTTAGATAACGAAATGAGGAGTGCTGTAGCCTTTGCAGCGTTAGCATTAAATAGGTCATTAAAGGATTGAAAAGATTGTGCTTCTTAACTACTGCTGCCTGTGGCTGCGGTTAAAATTGGCTCTGGTTGTTGGCTCCTATTTTTTATGACTTAAAAATGATTTTACTATTTGTTGTTCGATGTTTATTTAATACATTTTGTTTCTTTCCAAAATAAAGATTAATGGTTGACGAATTATTCCTCTAATTCACATGGAAGATTCTAAAATGGCAAAAAACAAGTACACGAAGCTTTGAAGTCGCTTTCACCACAATACCACAAAAAGATAAAAGTAATTTCAACAACTTATGCAAAACAATAGGTGAAAAATTCAAAATTTAATTTTAAATTTTATTTATAGAGTTTTTTAATTATAGATGATAAGGAAATAATTTGGAAATATGATGTTTTTGCAAATTATTATTTATACAAATGCAATTTGATAGAAAAAGTAGCAGAAACAGGGATAAGGAAGGTGGTTCCGTTATTCGTTTTTTGAAAATAAAAGACGTTCAACTATAATGAAAGGAAATAGGATTATTACATTAAAATTCACAAAATTTTATTATAATTTATCATAACTAATATATTTATAAACAAATTAAAATATAAATTATTGACAATACACCTTATATAATAAGCAAATCATAAAAAATTAAAATGACATCCACATCTTTAGTATACAGTCCCACCAATCGTTCCTTTTCAAGTAATTAGTTATAGTCCCATCGATCAATTGCTTCCTTTCCCAAGTAACTAGTACTAATTTTTATTAATTAATATGCTAATATAGTGATTAGTTAGTTGGGTTCTAAAGGTTAGAAGGGAAATCTAATTACTATGATATGATTAAGAGTTCAGTTTCCCAATATTCCTTCCCCGTTCTTTCTACAATCCATATCATATGGGTCCGAATCTCATCTAACAGTTTCTCAGTCAGTAGCCCAACCATCCTGGACTGGAACCAAACGTGTTGTTTCACAAATACACGAGAACAATTGTCCCCTAAAATATACAACATACTTTCATCAACTTCAGACGCTGTCAGCTCTGTGCTAAATTATTCTTGTATAATCATCAAGACAATTTCCATGGGGCACTTGCTATTTTTACGAAATCATTCATAACCTCGTTTATGATTCCCCTCGCAGAATCCCTCTGTAAATGCAACTCCAAAATCTCTTTATCTTTCTTCTCTATTTCTGACTTAGACGCAGCCAGTTGTTCCTTTAACTCCTGTATCTTCCTTTGGATTTCATCCATCTTGGAGTCCAATTTTCTTCTCTCATCACTGCGCTCCTCTACCCGCCTCTCGATGTCCTTCAATTCATTTAGGATCTCGTCCATATCCTTCTTGTCTTTAATTGATAGCAATTGATTAACACGATCGCGCGGCATGGTAACATCAAATCCATGCTTCTCCAAATCAATGAGACTTTCCAAAGTACTCTCCAATATGCTTTTAGAATCCTCAAATCGCAATGAGGTTATCTTCTCGAACAAACTGGCGAATGTTACCATAATGCCAATCGCTGTTCCTTCACGGTACTCCTCTTTACAGTCAGCTAAAGGGCGAAAATGTGGTTTTTGGGGCATGATTTTAAATATTTCCAAAGATTCAATTGTTTTCCAAACCATGGACTTCTTTACAAAAGGCAAGCAGTGATTCCCATCTGGCATCCTTTCCTCTTGGGCATCCATCGAAGAAGATCCAATTGCTACATCAGCATGTCTTGCTCTCGCTTCACTCGACCCATTAGGTCTGGCAGAAGATAACCCTAAGCAATAGAAGGAAAAAAATAAAAGTCAAACAAACTGTTAAGAATAAGGAGTGTATTCCAAGTCGTAAACTAAAGCAACTCACGTGGTTCTTCAGTACTTGCTGAAGAATGCGTTCCTCCAATCCATGTTGATAAGGGCTGATCATCTACGGTATCATTTGACACAGAGTCAATGGCCATGTCAACTTCTTTTGTTTTTCCATCTGTCTCAGGAACTTCAGCTGTTTTCTCTCTGGAAGCAACTTGAGGAACTACAGAGTTACAAACTCAGCTTCAGTTCTTCATAATTATATACACATATTTGAGGGCAAGCATGTACATGTGCACTTATTCTAACTTTTTTGCTTATAATTGGTAAAAAGAAATAAAGAACAGAGGGGACAGAAAGGATTATAACACAGGCACAACCCTATTAAAACAACTGACATGATACCACACTATTGCTCATCTTCCTATCCCTTTTTTTTAAAAAAAGAAATCTCAGGGGTTAATTAGTGCAAACTAGTTTATAAGATTGTTTCATTACTTTCTGGAAGAAAAAAGGACAGGTTATAATTATAACACGGGAACAGGTAAGATTCTAAGAAATCTAACTGAAGTTTCTATTCAAACAAACAGGAATCAAATACAAAACAATGGAAATACAGAGACTTGGAATAATTTCTTCAGCAAATTCCAGTAAGATATTACAAGAATTCAAATCTTTCCTTGACATGTATGCAACATTATGGACCTAGGATTATAAGCAACAGAACTTACAAAATGAAAATCATTGTCTAGCCTAGCATAGAAGTCCAATAATTTGACCACAATAGAATGTCACAATGGCTTATTTGCGTTTTCACTTCATTTTCTTCATTTTTTGTCTTCTCTTGATGGGTTCAATTGTGTGAAACACTTAATCCGAGATCTCATTAGGCAGCTCCTTGCTGTAGGTTCTCAAGTTAGGCAAAACTAATCCAAAATAAGGAATAAAACAACTAGAACTTGAAAATTTTCCACTCCTAGGCCCCAAAATGAACATTAACACATTCTATAGAGCTCTTGAATTGTATCTGGGGCAATTGGTAACTAATTCAATCGCAACAGATAGTTTTGCCAAACTTCAAACTCTAAACTCCTGAGTATATGAGCGTAATCAAAAGCATGCTAAGAAAGGACATTTCTAATGTTAACATTATAGCTGGAATAAGTTTGATTACATTACATCATGTTTCACCTGTAGCTCATTTACCCCTTCCATACCAATTCATTGTGTTCACATGTAAAAGCAAATATTTTATATAGACAAACCACAAACATCCTACATTCCCAGCCTCGGAAAACTAAGATGATCAATATCAGAGATCAGACCTCATCCTTCCGTGGATAATATTTACCATCGTGATCTTACATCTTGCCCATTCAAATAAATATTCAACAGCACTAAATCAAACTGTTCTAAAGCTCAAAAGAATTCCCAATCGGTTGAGATGCTCGATAGTCAAATATTGAAATTTTAGGATTTTTAATGGATTATGTCTTCTATATGGCTTATTGAAAGAAACTTCTCCTAGTCTTTCATAAGCATGGAGAATTTGGCATTCCTCATAGGAAACCAAAAATAATTTTCAGTTCCTAAATCCCTCATACCTGCAGAATCCATCTTTGTCTGCAATGGCAATTCAGGTTCAATAGTTGTATGATCTTTTACAATTAATTCATTAGCAATATGTTGAATGCCATGGTCCTCCTTACCTACAAATGATAGTCTATGTGTTCGCATCTTAAAATATATACAAGTATCTGGCTAACTGTTAAGGTTTGAAATTTATACGTACCAGTCTCTGAAGTCCTTGAACTAATGATTATTAGTTTACGTGGTCTACCCCTCTTTCTTCTTTGAAAGCTTCCTCCATGTTTATGCTGGTTCAGTACCTGGAGAAGAAGTGAATCTAGCATCTTAATACGAATTGGACAGTGCAACTAACGATGGCATATCTCTTTGCAAATGCTTAAAGCAAAAACATTTTAATGTCTAAATTTTGTTATACATTTTCATCATCTTAAGAAACACCAAAAAATTTGCTTACCATGAATTTTCCCCCCGAGTCATTCTTCGTTTGATCTCTGATAAGCTTTAGTGTTTCTTCACCAGAAAGCTGAGAAGGAGAATCAAGGTCTGGGTGATTCATCCCCCTAGCTTGTAATCCTATGACGACAGGGATTTCGTCTTTTGTGTTATCCTCTCTTTCATTAAAGTCTTGAGTACCAACATCCACTGCCTTGTTAAAATCTAAACAAAATTTCCATAAACAAATTTAAAGGAAAGAAGTAGCAGCGGTCACACATACTAATAGTTAAAAAAAAAATGGTAAGCAATACCTGCTGCAGAAGAAATTCTAAATGGAGATTTAGAAGACCTCCCTTTTCTTGGCACAATATGTGCCATAAAAGAGTCAACTTCAGCAACTTTCTTCTGCTGAACCTTCTGCATGAATTAGAGAAAATGTGATTTAGTAGAAAAGGAAAAAGAAAACGTATACGAATACTATGTAATGGCAACAAAAGTGTTGCATAACTTTTTCAATGCCAGCAGCAAATGTGGATGTGGCCAGAAGCCACCTATGTACACCAAGTTGCTTGTTAATGGTGACACTTAATGGTTTTCAACACACAGTGTGACACTAGTAATTATAAAAACAAAGAATAATCAAATAGAGATTGTGTCCTTGCACCATGATAAATAATAATTCATATACTTTACTTTAACAATATGAGAGCTAGATAAGCTTGCGAAAAATAATTCGAATGTCATCAACGCAAACTGCTTTTCACGTTCCTCTTTTACCATTGTGATAGGGACAACCCATTTTAGATTTTTGATACTCCATTCAGTTGGTATAAGTCAACATTAGAAGCTTTCTATATGATTTGTTGACAATTTCGTTCCATGAAACATACAACAACAACAAGCCTTAGTCCCAGGGATAGAACTATGTTCAGCGTGCAAGGGGTCAGGGCCCCACGCATTTTAATTTTTTCTCTAAATTCGGATGTTGTTATTTCTTTTTACCCCAATTAATTTGAATGTTATTGACCTCACCCATATCCACTTTTCCTGTCATATTGTAAATGAATTTTGGGCGGGTTAAATTGATTTTTTTTTTTAAACCCCAAAGGGGAAACTTCATTAATAAAACACGCTGAGAAATGAGGGAACATAGTGTCATACATTTAGACTAGAATAGGAAAAGGAAACTCTTGCAAGAGTATGAGCTTCCTTATTCACTTGTCTAGAAAGCCAACGTACACACATGTTAAATTGATTTGTTAAAAGCCCAACAAATCTCTAGGTCATTATTGATTTGTTAATGTTTAAAACCAAAAGTAACAATTTATTTAATATTAAAACCTAATTGACAGTTTAGAAACTTGAAGAAGCTTTTCCTTTGATGATTTTTTTAAAATATTTTTTTCATATGACTACTTTGGCCCGTGTCACTATTTAGTACTGGTTCCATTCCTGCTTAATCCCAAACAAGTGTAATGCTCATTATGGAATGAGAGGTAAGCTTAGCAAAAGTCAATTATTTTGTGCAAAGGTAGATTCCAACACTAGTTCACTAATGAACCCATGTTTGCATGAGCCCATGAAATTTGACCTGGTATAAGAGCATTATGCTCAAACAGACTACATCCAAGATCCAAGGTCCTTCTGTTAGAAAGTGTCAACCAGCCAATTGATGTTAGGCCTCATTGAAGCTAGCTGGTTGCATTTGAGAATGTACCAGAAAGTAAAACTTAGTTTATTGTATGAGCCCATGAAATTTGACTTAGCATTTGTGTATAATTAGTTTTGAGACTCATTCATTTATAAGCGTACATAAAACGAGCCAAAGGACTCTGAAAAACCACAAATCATTTTAGGGAGAAGGCAATGAAGCATACCTTAGGCAAGTCTTTAATACGAATAAGCAATCTATTCTTAGTTTGGTCATCCACCTACACCACAAAGCCACTCCAATAAGCATAACCAAAAACATCTTTATAGTAATACCACGTCAATGAAAATCAAGTAATGGATGGAAAATAAGAAAGACAAGGTGATTCCATCCTTTTTCTTTTGGAAAAGAGAAATAAAAATAAAGAAATGAAAGATAATAACAATAATATGTGTGTACATATGTATATATATATATCCTATATTTTTCTTCTATATTTTTTTCATCCCTGCTTTGTCCAACCTGATGAAAAACACTAAAGAATGAGGCAATGGAAGTGAAAACAGAAAACAAAAACTATCAAGAGTATTATGGCTTGAATCAAACCTGAAGCCAGCATACAGTGTAGATTTTGTGTTGGATTTGATAGGAAGTATTTGTCAATGGGCTTAGAATTCCATATGCAACTAGGATTGAACAAAATTTAGAAATATTTATCCCTTAAGCCATTTTTGTAATAGCAATTATTGATAAGTCCATATTGCTCCATATAATTTTTCTTAAACGTTGGAAAATTTTAGATGGGAGAGGACTAAATTGGAAAACCTAAGATAAACTTTGATGAGAGTTCTATTTGCCAATGGCTCCATAACGTAAAATCTGAGAATACTCTTCTATATTTTAAACATTCTAACCCATGTGTAAAATCATGTATTAGAATAATTAAGCTAATATTCAAAGAAAACTGATTAAGTTATTTAACATTATTGGACCAACAAACGAAGCAGAGTGTTTTCCTTGATTTGACCATGGCTGCAATTTAACCATTTAATTGTTCGCCAAAATACATCAAATGTATCCAATTATTCTAATTATGCAAGTTATTCTTTGAACCTCTTTATGGGTACACTTGACTCGGGGACTGGTGGTAAATATGCAATGTAACCATAAAATGGCAGCTGAAGATGGCAACAAATTATTGTTGGATGTTTCATTTCAGATAAAAGTTTGTCCTACATGGCAGTTGATAACATTTAAGAGCTTGCATCTTAGATATCACATGTGAACAAATTAATGGACTCAAGATTGAAAAAAAAAAAAAAAAAACTCACAGCAGTCTTTCCTGCAAGAGCATCCTGAATTCTATCAGAAATCTGATCACCAACTGCAGATTTTCTGGTGGATCTAGTTCTTTTGCCCCCAGTTCTTGGAAAGGCTGAATAAAAAAAAGTTTCTTTTATTGATGTTTCAATAGGAATCTCCACAAGTGGCGAATTTGCATCAGCTTCGTCTATGGAATTTTTGGAAGAACGTGAACACACACCTGTGCTATCAGGAGCTGTGAGCTTTACCTTCTTGCTAGGAGGCAAGACATGAGAGGGTGAATTTTCATTGCTATGAATTGACTGCTCTATGAGATTTTTTATGGTTGCAGAATAAGTTACTTGCTCATTAGTCTTACTTTCATCAGTACCAGACCTTTCTCGTTTTGTGAACATGTCAGAATCATTAGTGCTGTTGTTGGCATCACACTTACGTAAATGTTTTCTACCATCAGAAGCGACCACAAGTTCCTGAAACAATGTCCTGCTAGTTAAGCTACAAGATTCTAAATTTTGGAATTCAATCATACTGATGCTTAACATAAAAAATAAATGAGAGGAAGTATCAAAAAATATCAAGCTAAGAAAATCTAGCCAGTTAGTCATGTGCATTATCATTATACTTCTCCTAGCCATTCCCCCATTTGGGAAGTTAACAACAACCATATTCCATACTAGATGCTCAACTAGTCAAATTACTCATGAAATTAGAAATTACTAGAAGCAAAAAACAGCAAAAACATTAAGTGAAATTTGATGCAAGAGCATTGTAATTTGTAAGTGAAGCATCTCTCTGCAATCACTGCAGGTATCATACAAACAAAGTAGATAAAAACATATTCTGCCAGATAATTACTGAGCAATACACAGTTTAACAAGATAACTGGAAAAAAAAAAAATATCATTCTCCTCTTAATGCTCCATCAAACAGCAAAGTTTCTAAATTTTTCACGTTGCTTCCACTTCATATGAATGGGAACAGTATGTTACTTCATTACCATGCACAAGTAGCTTGTCTTATGACAATGATCTGACTACTGAGCAAAATAGTAATTTCATACAAAAAGAAAGCATGCATGGCAAACAGCACGCAACCGAATAAAAAGAAGAAAATGCTAGAAATGGTCATTGTTCTATGCCTAGTAGCAAACATAAGTCATACATCCAACATCATCACAACTAAACAAGCTCTAACCCAATGGAAATGCAAACAATTTAACCAGTAAATATGCGCAAGAATCCCACTCCATTCCTAAACAGTAAACACCATTTTTGAAAAGGCTGATAGTTCTATAGTCCAATTCTGGAGTTGATTTTAAGATGGGACTGAATATTCAATTGAAACCAATTCATAACCTATTCCCTTCCCATCCTGCAAATCAGGAATTCCAAAGCTTCAAAACTATGGTGTTTTGGGTGATTTGGTATGGTTTTGGTAATTTAAATTATGATGTTGGGTCATAATTTTGGTCAATAGAGGATAGAAAACGATGGTATCAGACTATTAGTCCTAATGGTGGAGGTGGTGGTATTCATTAGATTATGATTTTTTATGACTGTTAAAAAATCATACCAAATAATACTAAAGGTTGCCTGACTTTCTATTTTGTTCCACATGAAAGAGTAACTTCCACAAATATAATTAAAACCTTAAACGATGCCAAAACAAAAAAGAAGACAGTATACCTTTGACTTACAAATCCATTTGCCATCAATCCATTCCATATGAGGTCTTATTTCGGAGTGATGACGTTCCTTGTCCTCATTTCCCTGTTTAAAGAAGACATTGTACTTCCTCCCAGCAAGAAGCTTCGTTATTACTCCCGGTCGCCAACCAAAGTTATACTGTGCATCCACCTTTTCCAGCAACTCATAATTTTTGTCTGCATAACGAGGAGGAGTGGGCCGAATATGGAGAGAATCCACAATAACTTTAGTATCAGACTCATCGCAATTTCCTGAGATTTGATACTTCACCAAGAAAGTGTCATCCCCATTTTCCTTGATGACAACTGCAGGGAACCAAGCATCATGTACATTTTCTTTGTCAATGTTCACCTCCACTTTTGTGCCTGAGCTAAAAACTGACCCTGTTGTTTGCTTTAAAATCAAATTACAAAACCAAATTATTCATAAAGCATGCAAATCCGCCGGATGGCGTATTTCTTCAGCTATATCTCCATTATAGCAGGAAAATACACTATAAGACTAAAAATCTAGTTAATGCAAAAATCTAAAAAAATGAACAGAGAGATGAACGAATATAAAAAATAAATACTCAGGATCCTGATGCATAACAACTAAACTTAAAAGCTATTTATGACTTTATAGTTTACTGTAAGCTGAAGCATGAAGAAAGTAGAAAGTGGAAATTATAAGTCATTAAATAAACTGTAATCATGTGTGGACGAAATAGCTGAAATAGTTACATCAACCACAAGAGCTAAATCCAACTATAATGCAAAGAATTTAGCAGGAATACAGGGACTCAATGTCGCAGTCTAAGAAATGCACTAAAGACATCCACAAGTCTTTACAAATCTAGAGATTAGCATCCAAAACTGAAGCGTAAAGTTGTATTCCTAATTCCTCTGACATGCAATTGATAAATATCACATTAGATTTGTAAATTAATAGGCGAAACAGTGTGACTTGTAGAAAAGGCTTCGGATTAATAAATCATTTAATGTTTTGAGATGCTATTTCGAGCATGCAACAGTGAGAAATGTAAACAAGAGTAGCACTTCATATGTTTAAAGAAGAAAACAAATCAACAACCAATTACAATTAAGGGCATACCTCTTTCTTAGGTGCAATCCAGTTGCCATCGATCCATTCCAAATGAGGCCTCAAATCTTTGCCATCAAAATCAATTATCTCCGGCGGATTATCAAAAAATACCCTATACTTATTACTCTCCAAAACTTTCCTCACAATACCAGTCCACCACCCATCTCTGTGATTGGCTTCAATGGCATCGTTTTCCTGAAAACCCTGGTGAGTGGCCTTCGGCGGGAGAGGCCTTACATGAGAGGTATCCACGTGCTCAGTCAAAGGAGCAGAACCATCGTCGGTGAGCAAAGTCTTGTACTCAACCATGATTTTTTTTCTCTTTTTGAAAGCAGACTTGGTAAGAGACTCGATAATGGTGGCCGGATACCATGCACCCCTGAAACCATCTTCGTCACTGCTTACCTCGACCTCTTGGCCTTTGGTATAAAATAAGGAAACAGGGGAATTTGGAGGGTGAGAATCAGATTCCACCATAATTTTAGAATTGAGCGACAAGCAGCAAAACCCTAGTGGGAATACAACTAGAAGGTCAAGAAATCGATAAAACATACATACAATACAACACCACAATTTATGTAAAGCAAAATCTTCTACCAAGTGGGTTTTTGGCGGGCTATTTTTCCCCAATTTTTCACCGCAAAATTATTAGTTTACTCACTGTATACAAACAGCTTCTGCTTCCTAAATTAATCTAAACAGATTAGTAAAAAAGATTAGTGAATTTTGATTCTTGATTGACGGATGATTAACGATCGAGTAGAAACTTTAGAATAATCATTTATCTTTATGCAAACAGTCTGAGCAGTTTTCAAGTTTAATTCAGCTAAATATTTTGGTTTGTTTATTCGTAGTAATTAATAATAATAATATGGATAATAAAGTTACAAAGACTGCTGATTATTTGATTTAGTTATTGAAACTGATGGCTTTAGTTTATTCGCAGTATTAGGTTTTTTTTTTTTTCTTTACCGTTAAGTTCAATTATTATTAGTTATTGATTGCCTTATAATATATTTTTTAAACATGCCTAATAATAATAGATTGATTTCGAAGTTCTGTTATTTTTTATTTTAAAATGTTAGATTTATGGCAAGTTAATAATTGTTTAAAAATTGCTCAAAAAAATAAATTTACTGATTTTGCTATTTATACGTTGAAAATAAAATTACTAAAATACATTCTGCATAATAAAAAAAACATTTTATGATAATGTGTGGAAGCATGAACAACCATTGTAGATTATGAAGGCTCAACCAACTATTTGCTGCTCTTAATGATTCTCTAATTCGTGCATTTTGGTGCTTCAGACTTGGTGATTGCATTGCAGGTTTATGGTGAAGCTTCAGACTTGGTGATTGCATTGTAGACTTGGTAGTTGTGTCCGGCTATTTTAAGAATGGTCACAAACCCAACTCTTGCATAGCCCATTGCTCTACCTCAATTTCCATCCACATTAATTCTTGGATGTGCACAATGTTTTTATTGATTTATGCTACTAATACTCATCTTGACTACTTTGGTTTAGTAAATCTATTTTAATATTAAGTTATTTTGGATTAGGCATATAAGGAAATATGTTCATCTGAATCTATTTATGTTTGTCATAATGAGTTTTACCAAAAAAAAAATTTAATTTAAATATTTACTTATTCTTGTTGAAATTAACAAAATTCATATATATCAAACTTTTTGGAATTATATATTAACCCAATTGTCATAGTAAAAAAAGGTATCACCCACAAATCCTAATTAATAATTATACTTGTACACAACGAATATCCTTAGCGGCACGTGCAGCGATCGGTTCATATAATTTACTCCTGTATGCCGTGTTTACTCCCTAAACTTTCCAAAAATACTTATTAGGTCCTCCTTCAACCTTGTAAAGCCTTCAGACTTCAGAGTCAAAATTGGAATCCTCTCCAAAGCAACCATGGCGTCTCTATCCACCACGTTGTCCAAGATCTTTCCGTCTTCTTCAGAAATTCCCGTCAATACCCATCGCTACATACAATCCAGAGCTGTACAACAACTCAGGCTCGTGTCTGGAAAAAGGGGATTGTCCAAATCGGCAATAATAAAAGCAGCCACAGGAAGTTCCCAATCTCCTGGACTCTACGCAGCCCAGAAATTCGAGCTCACTGTTGAAAACGTGGACTTGGTTCTCGAGGACGTTCGACCTTATTTGATTGCTGATGGAGGAAACGTCGACGTTGTGTCCGTCGACAATGGCGTTGTCGCTCTCAAACTCCAAGGTAATTTGATTCTTCTTTTTCATTCTCAAGGATCTTTTGGACGTAATTTTTTTTAAGTGAGAATTTTCGACGAGTTCATTTTTTTATTGATTCTGTAATTGATTAATCTGATTGATTGAGATATGAATCCTTCTATTGACTTACAATCAGATAATGTCATTTGCTGTGTAATTAATGAGTAATATATCACTTTTAATTTGCTCGACTGTAAAACTGGGGGAGATGAGCCGTTAACAAAAAATTTGGGGAGATGAAAATTATACCGGCAGCAAAGTTGATGCTTTTACATTACTTCTGTCGACGTCTTCTTACTTTTTACCTCTGTTCATTTAGTAGAATCACTTCATTGAATCATGCATGTACCAGATTGAGCTGTTTACTCTAGTTTGGCTCTGAAAATTTCAGAGGTTATGTGATGCATTCTGATAGCTGCTGTTATCTTATTCATAGCTTTGTTACTTGTTACCTTTGCTTATATTTGACATGATAATTGGACAATTTGTTATTTGCTCAGTCTGTGTTTTGTTATTTGGCGATAAAACATTGATCAATTTACTGTATAAGAAAGCCTCAACGATCTAGTATTGTTTTGTTGAATGCAATGCCTAGGTACCGGGAAATTTATGCTTGTAATTTTTCTATTATGAATGCTTCTGTGCTAACCTAATGTTAAAGTAGAGCATACTGTAAGTGTCCTGTGCTAAGTTGGTTAGATAAAATTGTTATCCCACTTTATCTTTTTGAAGATTTTACCAGCAAATTGAATTGATGGCAGGAGCATGTGGTACCTGTCCAAGTTCAACAACCACAATGAAAATGGGGATTGAGCGAGTATTAAAAGAAAAATTTGGAGATGCAATTAAAGATATCTGCCAGGTTTATGATGAAGAACCAAAAGAAACAACTGCAGAGGTTTGTTCTCAACTAGCTGGAGCTGATAAGAAAGAATAATTACATTAACTATTTAAATTTGTTCGATGAATTTAAGAATCACCCATTTTGTGCTACTACAGGCTGTGAATAGTCATCTGGATATATTGAGACCAGCAATTAAAAACTTCGGCGGGAGTGTGGAAGTACTATCTGTTGAGGGCAATGATTGTCGCGTAAAATATTCAGGACCCGAGTCTATTGGGTCAGGAATCAAAGCTGCAATCAAGGAGAAGTTCCCAGACATCACGGATGTTGTGTTTGTTGATTAGGCCAGGTTCTGTATTTGAATTACAGAAATACTGAATATAGCAATGTAACATCACAGAAAAGAAACTGTCTTTGAGCTGAAAATGGTTTATCACTAGAATTCCTTTTCCTGCATCAAAGGAATGCCTATTTTCCACCATAACTAAGTAGACTTGTCAGCATCAGTTATAACTATTTTGAGCCAACGTGCCAAACTGATGAGGAACGGTGTATAAACGAAGTAGCAAGTAACGGTCCAGCTCACTAACCCCTGCATAAAACAGAAAGCTTATAACTTTTCCAAGATTAAGCAATGGGTGCTTATGCTTTTGTCAGTATCAGAAGTAAATACCTGACCCAATATCTCAACATTTGCTTGCGGGTAATGCCAAAGATGGAAGAATCTGAAAAATGAAAATGGGTCTCAAACATAAGCAATAAAGAGCATCAAGTTCAATTTATGTTTAATTGTAGAATATTTTTTTTAGCCTTACTTCATAACAGGTATTTCAGCCAATGGACAGCCAACGCCTACAATGGATGCTAATGTAAAACCCAGCAATGTCCTGTCTAGAGATGCCCATATAACTTCTGCTAATGCAAATAACACATAAGCCTCGACATTGTCAGCTATTCCTGCTTTATACATTTCAGCGCTCAATTCTATGAAGAATACAAGAGACCTGTTCATGTATACATTAAAAAAACAAAAGAGAAATGTAGAAAGTTGAGAATTTCGTGAAAACCATGTTCAGGTTGGGAGGTAGAAAGGCAGAAAAGGAATTTAATATTTTACTTACAATAATGCAATAGCTACCTTTTCTGGGCTTTCTTGTGTTATCTTTGAAGGAGAAGACGAGGCCCTTTCATCCAAGTAAAGTTGCAGTAATCCAACAGTGAAATAAAACAATCCAAGTAATGGAGGAACCTGATTCTCACAATTCAAACATTATTAATCGTATACAAGGAAAATTCACATAAAACGACCGACAAAGTTTTAAGATTTTTACCCAAATGTTTGTGTGAAGAGGTCCGATGTTGATGGACCCATTTTGATACTCCACAATATTAACTCTTGAATGGAGTCCATCGATGAGGGGACCTAATATGAATCCTGAACCGAAAAGTGCAGCGCCAATTGATGGCCAACTGCTTTTCAGACCTGTTCTGCTGCTCTGCTGTCTCAAACTGCAATGAGGTTTTGATACGAAACGTTTCGGGTAGGAACGAAAACAAGGAGAAGAAGGAAACCTTGAGAAAGCAAGTAGTTGCATTTCCCTTCTACAAATTTTCTATCAACTGAAAATAAAAAGGGAAAAGAAGTCTATTAATTTGGAACCGCATAGGAAAATTTGTGGCTGAAATGCGTAGCACGTATGTTAAATTATTATAAAACGACACCGTATTTTATGTTAATGCAAGCAAGCTACGTTTTTTGAGAACTGAAATACCAAGTTTCATGTCTATGGCTTAGGTGTTTTAACTTAAAATAGAGATAGCAAATTCAAATTTAAAAAACGTAGTTATATTAAAATTCAGTAGGAATAATTTTATCACCCTTAGTGGCCTTACTTGACCTGAATATAAATTAGTTAAGACACTCATAATTTAGTGACTGGACACTAAATGATTATATTAAAAAATAATGAATTAGATGCTCCTATTTGGAATCTGTTAATCTATAACCATGGATATGATATTTATACATTTACATTGAAGTAAATACTTTATCAATAATGTATGTGTTTATTATATAAGCACAACCACATATACACATAATATGTTGATTGAATTGAAAAGAAACAAATATTTTCATTTATTTATTCACAGAAGATAAATTAATGAAATAATTAAGAGTTTAGTTGGTGGTTTAATGCAGTCTGAAGCAGTTCCTCTAGTAGATGTAGGGAGGCCCTGCAGTCTTCCTCCTTTCTATGACCAAATCATGAGCGAATCTGTACCAAAAAAAACAAATCATTAATTTAAGATCAAACACTGAGGAATATTCATAGAGAATCAAGGAAAAGTTCTGTTTTAAGATTCTTACTTGGCCAAAGCATCTTTATATTTATATTCAAGTTGTTCAATACAGCCAGTGTCTGGGTTCACAACCTTTGCTTTTTGCTCCAAAAGATTCATTGCAGTGTTCTTCAGGTTAAAAAGATTTGATGGCGATGCATCATCCATGTTCTCAATCTGACCCTTCAATTTATATTCCTGAATTCGCAGATAATTCTTGGAGAATCCATTGCAGTGGAAGATTCTTGACATGTAAAGCTCAATTGCATCACTCACTGTATTGCACAGAAACTCAAATTTCAATTTCCCAAATATTTCCTTAAACAACCATTCTGCAAAACTTTGTCCTGGATATGGGGATAGGTCTACTCGCCCTGTACCAAGGGACAGAACCATATAGTTCTCGAAGTTTCTTTCATTTCCATAGCTTTTTGTTGCTTCAGCAAGTGCAGCCAACGTCTGAAACATGCAGCAAGTTAACGTTAAATACTAGGTATGAGTATAAGAGTGCGTGATTTGGCCATTGGATTGTGTTTTACAGGTGTGTGCGGTTTGTCATTAGTAAGCTGCACACATCTAAGATTCTTAATTAACAAAAATAAGAATGAAATTAAATACGTACAGGATTATTTGCACATACACCGCCATCGAAAAAACCATCCTCCTTGCCCTTAAAAAAGAATCTATGTGGAGGAAAGAAAGTAGGAGCAGCAGAAGAGGCAAGAACAACATCTGCAAGACGAAATTCTTCATAGTACTTGCCCTTCAAATCTTTTGTCTGAAAACACAAACAGAAATCGTTATCATTGAATTAGTACATAACTAAAGGGAAAAGATTATACTAGCTGAGGAAAAGAGAAGAACCATATCAGAAGTAAAAATGACAGGCTTGGTCTTTTTAATCCTGAAAGTAGGAATAACGACTTTGGTGAGAGTTTCATTAAGGCAGGTGTCTCCTAGCTCTCCCTTAATTGCCGTTCTAAGAGGTGAAGGTCCATGTTTGGTGAGTATATTCATTCCAGCTTCAAACCAGTTAATAGGAGAAGTAAAATTACACAAAATACTATGCAAAGCCTCCTTTATCTTTTTAGGGTAATCAAAAACATGAAAGAGAGGGCTTCCAAAGATATCTCTGCCTCTGTTCTCGTAAAAAGGCACGAACTGTGAAGCATCATACTTGGGACGAGGCCTTATAAGGCTATTGTAATTGTACCCTCTTTTTTCCGGCACTGTTATCATTGCTGTTAATATGGATCCTGTGCTTGTTCCTGATACTATATCAAAGTAATCTGCAATTCTTGCATTTGGACCGTCGTAAACCTGCCATTTATTTTCATTAATTTCACACATTAAAAGAAAAAGAGATAAAAAAAATGAAAGAGTAAGGACAACCTGAAGGTGTTTTTCAAGTTCATGCAGAATGACTGCAGGAATAACCCCACGAATCCCGCCGCCGTCAATACTAAGAACGGTCACCTTCTTGCGCTGTTCAGTTGATTGTCCTTGAATAGCGTATGGATTTTCAGCTGGTGCCATCTGAAATATTTTCTGATATGTAGATAAAACTAATTGATGAGAGTGAATGAATATATGGTGTGGTCGAACACTGGTCTTCTCATATATATAGAAACACTTCAGATACCTCTAATTATGCTGTAGCCGGTACATTGTAAAGAACGGCAAGTAAGGAATCTGGGATTCTAAATTTGAGCTTAAAATCAAGTACCTTGCTTATTAAAATATTAGTTTAATTTGGGTACCAACAAGGAAGAGATATGGAATTTTGTGCATGTATTAGAATTTGTTTGATTATGGAGCGCATCATGCAAGTAATTCATTTTCTATCCCACAGTAGTATATGCGAATTCCTGTAGTAACCTTCAATTGATTCTTTATTATTACACACGTCTGCTTGGTAGAATTATTAGAGATTAATTAACTTTTATCTTATCTCAAGTAAAGAATTCGTTATTGTTACATTTTGCTTTTCTTTGTTTTGATTCCTATGCTATAACTAACTAATTAACCATATCTCAACGACCTGTTGCCTAAATTGGATGACGAAATATGAATGACGCAAGAAAAAGAGATCGATCTCTTGCTGGAAAAATGGGTTTTCTTGGTTCTTTGAAGGGCTCCAAATCAATGGTTAATTAAAGAATATGATCCTGTGGAACGTGGATCACGGTGCTTCTCTTTCTCTATATATATGGTATGGGCAGGAAAATGGTAATTAAGCAGCCATACTTGAAACAACAAAAAAGATCTTAACTTTAATTAAAAGTAAGAAAATGGTTTATCCTCGCAGTGATGGTCAATGTGTGACAGTGCTCAGCATCGATGGTGGTGGAGTTCAAGGGATTGTTCCTACAGTCTTACTCATATTCCTCGAAAGTAAACTTAAGGTAAATAAAAAGATTTGATATTTGCCTTATAAATTTCGTAGTAATCCATTAATTAAGTAGCTTAATTAAAAATTAATGATGGTGCAGGAACTTGAGAAGCAAAACGGAGGGAATCCACATGATGTGAAAATTGCAGATTACTTCGATGTGATTGGTGGAACTGGAACAGGGTCTCTGGTGGCAGCCATGCTCACAAAACCAAGCCAGAATGAGCCCCAACGTCCTCAGTATGACATGACATATATTATGAATGCATTAAGAGAGACAAGTCGAGACACTTTTAGTGATGACGATGAGCAAAACATTGTTGGAAGAGCTGTAAATTTTGCATTCGGCGCTCTGGGTTTCTTCACTTCAAGTGTAAGGACTTTGCTGGATCCAAATAAAACCGTTTGGAGCATTGTGGATGAATTTTGGGCAAGAAATTGGGAAGCTGATATTTCTCCTGTTCAAGAATTTCGGAAAAAGTTAAGAACTAAGCTCCAAAATACTCGACTCGACCAGACCTTGAGCGATGTTGTTGTTCCTGCTTACCATTTCGACTCCACTAGACCTGTGGTTTTCTCCACTAGTCAGGTTTATTATTCATATTAATTACAATTATTATGTCTGTGCTAATTAATTATAATTAAAGCTTAGATTCATCAAGAAATATACTATCTAATCAGGCAAAGAAGCTTCGTGAAAAAAAGAACGAGGATGTAACTCTAAGAGACGTAGTTCTAAGCTCCTCGGCTACCCCTACTGTTTTTCCTGTCCATACTTTCAAATATGGAGGCAAATATGCAAGGTTTGCGGATGGCAGCCTGGTTGCCAACAATCCTGTACGTAAGCTTTTATATAAATGTAAATGTAATATAATCAAAATTATAAGGGTTAAATGCGCTGAATGAAATTGTATATATGCTTCAGACTTTACTTGCGGTGACTGAAGGAGCAAGACTGTATGGAAGTGGACCAAACTACAATAATTTTCTGGTTCTGTCTTTGGGAACCATTAGGCGAAGAGCTCCCCCAAGTGATATTTTTGCGGTTCCTTCTGTGATTCTTGATTATATTTCCAAAAGAATTTGGAAAGGCATCAGAGCTAGAGTTCTGCAATATATGTACATTTTATTTGGTGACATTATGGAAATGTATGCCACTCGGATTGTCCCTAGTCAGTTGCTTGAAGGACGTCTCAATTATCTACGAGTCCAGGTTTTTACCTATTACTAATTAATTGATTTATTTGTTTAATCTCCATAATTTTAATAGTAGATAACTAATGGAAATTGAGTAATTATCAGGGGTTTGAACCAAATAATCTCGTGCCGTCGGTGGTGGATGGATCAACGACTGGTTTTGAGGAGTTAAAAAGAATTGCTTTGAAAATCCTTAAAAGCAATGCCACCATGGTTGACCCAAATACTGGAGCCCATTCCTGGCAGAATTACACTAATGAAGAAGCTCTCGCATAGTAAGAAGACCATTAATATTAAATATTTTACCTTTTCAAGTTATTATTTTTCTACCATCATTACTTAGTTCTAATAATTATTTATTTCTAACGCTTACTTACAGCTTTGCCGGACAACTTTATGCTGAAAGGCAAAGGAGGCTCAACACCAACGTCCACACTTAGAAAAACCGATGATCAGACAAGCTTAGGTTTATTATCTGTAAATATATCCGACGGGCCATGAATAATTCCAGTCGCTAATGATACTTATTTGTATAAACGACTTGTAATAATGTCTGGTGTTTAATTGTTTATCATCTCATATTGTAACCAATAAAAGAAATATGCAAACATCTTTTCTTTTTTTATTTCTTTTTCAAGAACTCCGCTGCTGCTATTCTTACTTGAACGAGTTGACGTGTTAAATTTAGAAAAAGTAAAAAATACCCGACCCTGCAACTTTTATACAAAACAAGAATCTAATGCCCACTAGTTAACAGGATTTTACTTTACAATCTCAATCACTGTATAATACGGTTATTATCAGTTATCACTAGTCTTGGCGGTAATACATCTTCTGCAACTTCCAGGCCTCTGATCATATGAAATGGCATAGCAGCAACAGAGGCAAAAAATATCATCTGGCCAGTGCCACTCAAATTGAATAATCAAGCAGGGAAAATATAATAGACCCCGATGAAAATACATGTGAAGCGCGCAAGACTAGTGACTCAATAGGGCAATTACTAGAATCCTCCTTTCAAGGTTGGTTTTCTTCCTCATCCTCAAAATCATAAATCAGAAGCCTTTAATTTTCTAGGTCTTTTATGAGCCGGTGATGATGGAGTGTCAGATACCCTTCCAGGTCCCTTCATTCACATTATATAGGATTATCAGATTTCAAAGAAGATATGAAGATACTAAACTACTATTTTGGTGCAGGAAAATACAAATTTGGTATATACCTTGCGTTTCTGATCCTTTCTGCCAGTCCTGTCCCCTGAATCGCAATAAAAAATATACCAGCATGCATTAGCAATAATCTCATGCAGAACAAGCACCGGGAAAAAAAAGAACAATATGACTGCAGAATGTAAGTTACCTCCAAAACTCATCGAGTCCGGAACAAATGTTCGATCCTGATAACAAGAAAGCTACGAGTGTTTAGAAAACCAGGCAACTAAACAAAATATAGGAACATTGAAGACTTCATGCATGCCAGTGAAACGGAGGCAACAAAATATTTATAGAGGGAATTATTAAATGACCTTGGGGGTGCCTGGCATTTCAGTATAAGAACCATCACGAAAAGATGAACCCTCTGCCTCCTTATATTGCAACTAAAGAATGAAAAAATTAGACTGATGTATCAGACAGACAGAATGAAAAAGGAATGCTTCATGTCAATATGATAAGATGAAATATAATACATAAATCGTAAAAGTTTATTTACTATCTCCAAATGGACAAAACCCAACAAAAAAATAAGAACATAAAGCTCATATCTGAAAGCAATTCAACAATTGACTACATGCAACAATGTTATTAATTAAATCTAAAAGGAAATTTTAATACATGCAAAAAAAATGCAATAGAAAAGAATGAATAACCATGGTAAGTAGGAATGGAAATTGGTATTCAAAATGTGAATTTAGAATTTGCATTACCTGCTTTTGGAGATTGAGTAAAGTCAGAATCTCATTTCTTAATTCAAGGTGCTCTGCACAGACAGCTTTGGTTGGCACCCTAGGTTTTAAATTAATCTGCAAAAACACGTCAAATTCCTAATCATCGAGGGAAAAGAAAACATCTTAAATTCAAGAATAGTATTTAATTGAATTGTAAATGTTGTAAAGAACAAAAACACAATTAGTGCCACTGAAGTAAATATCTAAAGTACAACGCCCTAAAGACCAATTCTTGAGCATGTCGAACATAATACATGATTGATCAATAACATAATTATAATATGCTCATTGAGCACAACAATATTTTAAGATCACTAGAAGAAAAAAAAAAAAAAAAGACACAAAGGAACCTAACTGGGTCTATATGGCTATACTTCACCAACCATACCTTCCTCCTACTAGGTCTGGCCACATTCCAAGAACTGCCGATAATGGTTCCGACAAATTTGGAACCAGAACTGAAATGTGGTTGGACAGCCCTAGTTAGGGTTCTGGAACCAGTGGTTCCGGTTCTGATCTCTGGGCGGTTTTCCAACTGACAATTCCGACCAGTTCTTTGAGCGATTCCGAAAAAAAAAAAGGTTATACTTTACCATATACTTAATTTGACTCATCCTTCAAAAAAAAAATAGAACTGTTGATTTTTTTACCAGTTCCTAACTCTCGGTTCTGAACAGTTACGATTCCGAAAATTGTGGAACCAGGATTAAATCAAAGTTGGATGGTTACTGTTCCAATTTTCAACGGTTTCAAACCAACAGGTACATTTGAAACCAGATTTTGAACGATTTTGCCCCCTGCCCCGCCCGAAAAGCATTAGACAAAGAAGAAACAAAGAAAATAAAGGCAGTTGGACCAGAAAGAGAGAGAGTTCAAGAAGGTGAATGATTCTATTATCCATATGAAATAAACGACAATCAGAAAAGGGGGCAAAACACTACATAAGATAGATATAGAAATTATTATGATAAAAAAAAAAAAAAAACTCACTGTCCAGTTTTCAAACCTAACTTCATCCACCAAAAATTATATAAAAAGAAAAGGATGCAAAAGTGTTGAGGGAGTATATACAGACCCCCAGATCTTGTAATGTTTGCTCAACTCGCTTGACTGTCCGGACGCCTGCAATTGAACTTGCAGCTTGCACCATTTGCTCAAGTGCATATGATCTCAAGTACACACGAAGCTGACATTTTTATAAAACCAGTCAGACTTAAAATTATTGCACATATAAAATATCAGGCAAAGGCAGATAGATCATCAACAACAAAATAAGTGATAAATAGAGCTTGATTTATTTTTCAGCTTCGAAAACAAAAGCCAATTGCTTTTATTTTTCTTCCCCCTCTTTAAGCAGTTTGTCAATAGTAAAGCAAATGGAGGGTTTCGGGAGAGGAAGAATGACTATCAGATAATATACCATCCGAAGAGTAGCTAGAGTAGAGGCATTTTCTGCCATTACGGAAGTTGATGGTATGACTGCTGCAGAAGCAAGCTGAGGATTGGATGAAGGTGACACAGTATCATCAAGGTTAGTACAAGTCTCAGCAGCTTCAGGACCAGCATTTGTTGGTACAGGCAATGTAGGCTCTTCAACACCCTAAAAAGCAGAAAACCCAAGAAATAATATTGAACTAACTTGCCAAAAACACAATAAATCCATCATAAGAAGATATTATTTTCTGAATTGAAGAAAAGACGTTAATCCCAACTCCCAAGGATTTCATAGACAACAATTCACCATCACAAGTAGCCAATAAGAATTTTAATTCACAATATGGTTTAAATTAGAACTTCAAATATAGTTGTGACTTTGAACAAGTACAAATTTTCTCGTTTGATCAATAACAGGATGACCAGAGTTCCTGCCCTCCTTTCTGAGGCCTTTATCATTGTAAAGGTCCCCAGCTACTTCAAAAAAGAAATAAAAAACATATCTGGTTCATCACTTACCCTTGCAGCTATGCGCAACTCGGTTATTTTTTTCGCTTCAGCAAGAACCTGTTAAAAAGAACCACATGAAAAACATATATATATATATATATATATATATATATATATATATATATATATATATATATATATATATATATATATATAAAAACATACATACAGACAACTCTTTCCTGGAATCACATAAATCCCATTGTAAACCATAACAAGGTAAAAATACAGACCTCGGCATCTTTTCGTTCTTGATGCTTTGTCTGTGAAAGGACCATGGACAATGCACGCTTCCGTTCTATTTCTTGTGAAATATTGTATGGCTCCTATATGATGAAATAAATATCAAATGTCACAAAGCTAAAAATAACATCATACAGTAAACCTCCCATTCAATTTAATGATTCTAGTTAAATAAGCCAGAAAAATAATAACATGTTCCACAGCAGCACAACCTTTATGTGAAAATCCCATTAGAACTACATACCTTGATGAGAGGGTGTCCTGAAACTTCCCCGGTAGATGGAGCTCTAGCAACAAGTATTGCTCGACAAACTATATAAAAGAAATATTAAAAGTATCAGTGAGAAATAAGTGGCAACAATGATTTGCCTCATACATAAATAGCTTAAATATTGACGCATGGAAGGAATAGCATCACAGCTGGCAAAAAGAAGTAGTTAACAGTAGAAGGAAAAAAAAAAATACCACTATAATAACGATCCTTCAATTCCTCCACAGTCCGAGATGATGGGAACCTATCAGCTATGATAACGAATCGTAGATCAAATCTTTCACATAGATCAAATAACTGATCTGTTTCTTCCTTAGTCCACATCTAATAAAGATAAAATGTAAGAGGATTAGATCAATAATGATATAGCAATCAGGAGACGATAATTATTCTTATTACACTTTTACCAGCATACTTAAATGAAAGCTTATAAAAAGTCAGAAAGATAAAACCAAGGGTTGATACCTACAGGATCAGTCAAATATTTCTCATACTCTTCATCTGTATACTTGACAACGTCAACAGACTGAAAAAACCATATAAACTTAGATATGAGTTCAATTAAAAAGAAAGGAAAACATAAGTTACTCCATTAGTCTTTTAGCTTAGTAGGCAAACTTCTCCACTCCATACTTTGTTGTATTTGGCGAACGAATAGTCACCAGTAGGTGGAACACCATTTATAACTCTAACCTGAAAATCATATAGGATAGGAACTGTTAAAAGACTCTAAATGAAAAAAGTGAGCACCAAGCTATAAGAAGTTCAGCTGGAACAACTTACCCAGTGATAAAGGTGAAGATTATCTTTCCGGGCGGAATTTGTAAAAGGAAGCCACTGCCACGTGATCTGAATGCAAAATTCAACCATTACATAATCAACTCAAAATGCAACCAATACAAAAATGAAAACACCTTCTCGTCCGTTGGTGGCCGCCGCTTCAACTGATTAGTATCAATCGACGGCATAAGAGGAGCCAAACCGCCAGTGAGCGCATAGACCTAAGGTGTCATAAAGAGTCAGAGACAATTCACTTAGCGAGTCATAAACAATACACATACACTATGTTGTATAAATACCTCGCGGGAAATGCCATCGGGTTTTCTCTGGGAGTCCTTCTTTGGCTGGGATTTCTTCTCCTGTGACAATGGCAATGGAGTTTTTGGCAATCCCAGGATGTCCTTCGCGTCCATTGGTTGTCGTTAAGCAATTTAGGGTTTCTATTTCTTCCCTTTCTAAGTGTCCGAGGTTGCGAGCAATTCAAATTCCAGGCACATTAAAGAATCAAATAGGGTAATTTAGATGTTAATATTCTAATTCAAAGTATTCAATTTTGGAATTAGGGTTTTGATCGAATGAAACTGGGAACTGAGTAGGTTTTTGGAGAGAAATTACGGTACCTTCAGAGCGCGAAAGTCCTGCAAAACCAAGTCCGAAGATTTTCAGTCACAGGCAGGTGGCTCACCCAATCGAGTATAAAGGTTAAATTTCACTTAAAGTACCCAACCTTTAAGAGTAGTTTCAATGTAGTTCTCATTCTTCTATCCGTTACAAATAATCCTCAAACTTTAATTTTGGTTACATTAAGGGGTTAAGACCAGATGGGATAAATTTTTATTGATTTTTATTTATAAATTTTTATTATTGAAAAAAAATTAGTGAAACTTGCTGGAAATCATGTCAGACAATTTTGTGGATTTTATTAACAGATCTTGATAAATATAAAAATATGAATAATTTTAAAATTTTGTTGGTTAATATTTGACTAAAAATGCTATTAATAAGTAAGAGTGATTTATTAAAAGAGTTTGAAATGTGGGGATGGAGTAGATTCTCCAATAAGGCATAAGCGACCCATCACATGTACACAGCTCTAATTAAAAAGCAATAGGGACAAATGTAATGGGGTTGAATTGAGTGATGTAAAGGAGCTTGACTACTTGTTGAACGTCCATTTTCCTACATGCCTAGTTTGTATGATTTTGAGAGTACGAATTGACCACCGTCTTCATTTTCCAGATTAACAAAAAAACATTTTTTTACATCGTCATTGCCGACATGTTACTACTAACACTCTCAATTATAATTATAATTAAATTGTCTTACTCTGTCAGGTATTTTCCTCTTGATCTAATGCAATTTGTCATTGATCATTATGTTTATGCTAATGATGTCAGATTTTTTTAATTAAAAAAATGGAATATAATATGGTAGGTGTTTTTGGGTGATTCAACTTTTTTATGAAACCACCAAACTCGTTGCACATTTCCTTCATTTTTCTGGTTTTATCTCCGTACTAACCAGAATATAATTGGTTGACAGATTGAGCATTCAATGTGGGTTTATTCATAGCCAACAAAATTAATCTTCAAATTTATGTTTTTCAATTAAGTGATTTTTAGATTATAGTTACATGTTTTTCTAAAACTAACTTATATACAGTTGAAATGTTTATGTAAATTAATTTATATAATCAATTTATTATTATAAAAACTAATAACATAACCAAAAAAATTGAAAATGAGATTAAAAATATTTATTTAATGTTTTGACAAAGATAGTATAGAAATAAAATAAAATAAAAATATAATGATATTAATGTAAATAAGCTAGTCAAACATAAACAGTTTATATTTTTTTTTTTTTTTTTGCAATTTTTAAAAATTTTACTTGAAATCTGCTTATAATCAATAATTTAAATTTTCAGAAATATTTAAATGAATAATATATAATTTAAAAATTATTTATAATCAATTTTTAAGTTTTGAGAAACACAGTTCAAGTTAAATCATGGATATAAATTGACACAATTGAATACTTTTACAATGCTATGCCAAATTTTATTTTTAAAAGGGTAAAATAGATCCCAATATTTATAATTATTCCCCATTAACGATTTCAAATATAATGCGAAATGTAAATTAAACCTCAGTATATATAATTTTTCAAATGCAATGCTAAATCTTTCAATTTCATAAAAAGCATGCAATTAAAGTGGATCTCAGTATTTATGATTTTCCCAATTAATATTTTTCAAATGCTATTATTTAAATAAAGAAGATCTCAATATTTATAATTTTTCCCAATTTAACATTTTTCAAATGCAATGCCAAATTTTCTTTTTAAATAAAATGGATCTCAATATTTATAATTTTTCCCAATTGCAATGCCAAATTTTATTTCTAAAAAAATGGATCTCAATATTTATAATTTTTCCCAGTTGAAATTTTTCAAATGCAATGTAAAATTTTATTTCTAAATAAAGTGGATTTCAATATTTATAAATTTTTTTCAAATGCAACGGAAATTTTATTTTTAAAAGGTTATACAGTGGATTTCAATATTCATAATTTCTCCCAATTAATATTTTTTAAATGCAATGCCAAAAATTTCATTTCTAAAGGATATAAAGTGGATCCTCATATTTATAATTTTTCCCAATTAACATTTATCAAATGTAACACCAAATTTTAGTTCTAAAAGGATATAAACCAGATCTCAATAGTTATAATTGTTCCTAATTCTTCAAATATTTTGTATTTCTAAAAAATATTCAAAATTTCAACTTATTCAATCAATACATTCGATAACTATATACAGCAATTGTTCAGCAGTGAGTAGGGTTGCAAACGAGCCGAGCCGATACGAGTATTATGCTGCTCGAACTCAGCTCGTTTTAAATTTCACGAGCTCGTGTTAAATTGCACGAGCTCGAGCTCGAGTAAAGCTCGTGTTAAATTTTACGAGCTCGAGCTCGACTCGCAAGCTTGGCTCGTTTTGAAACTCGCGAGCTTGACTTGTTTTAGGCTCGCGAGCTTAGCTGTTTTATGTTGCTATTCGAGCTCGAATTTGAGCTCGCAAATAAGCTTAATTTTGAGCTCGTCTCGAGCTTGAGTTTTAGCTCACAAATAAGTTCGATCTCGTTTCCTGCTGGTATTCGAACTCGTTAGTTAGTCAAAAATCAAGAAAATTCATTTTTAATGCCGTTTCAGTGAGAAAATGAAAATAGCAGTTTCAGTGAAAGAGAAATGAAATAGTAAAAAATAAAGTGGGGAGACGGATGGTTTGGCTGAAACATATTTTTTAGTTTTGTACCAAAATTACATTGTTTTGATAGGCTCAAAACCTTATTTAACGAGCAGCTCGCGATTCGATTAAACGAGCTGTTACGGAGCCTAACTGCTCGGCTCGTTTAAATTTTCGGCTCAAGCTCGGCTCGTTTATTATCGATCCGAGCCTCGAATTGAGCTTTTATCGAGCGAACACCGAACCGTTTGCGAACGGCTCTACTCGTTTGCAGCCCTAGCGGTGAGGTCATGAATTCAAACTTCATATTATCATCACAATATTTATGGTTGAAAAAAAAAAATCAATAATTATATAGGATCATCTTTAATACTGAGATTAAATAATTGAAAACCAAATTAATAAAACAATCAGTTATAAGAAAATGCTTGACAACCTATTCCATTTTCCATCATCTTCTGTATCTTATCTTTTCTTTTTTCTTCCAATATTGAATTAAAAGATATTTCAGTCATTGTCACCTTTAATGATTAAGTTCATTAAAAATATATTAGTATATAATTTAATCAAATGATTAGCTTGATTGGCAGACAGGTTTGCTCTTTATTTTATATCAAATCTTTCAAATAAATTTGACCTAAAAGAGATTACCTTTCCCTAAACCAAAATATCATTATCTAATTAAGACCAAATTATTGTTAATTAAAATTCTATATGTCACCAGTTGGTCAGAAAAGAAGTTCCATTATGGTAAGCAAATAATACCTTTTGAGAAACACTTGCATTAATTTTTCATTAGTAATTGTCAAAATCAGGATTCCTACTGTCATTATCATAACTAACCCTTACCAGAAAAATTGATTCATCCTCGTCATTGTCCACCACAAGCATTATTTTTTCCTTTTAAATATAATTTTTGAAAGAGTCCTTTTAAATATAATTTTCAGCTTCGTAAACCTTTCAAGAGACTACTATCTGATACTTAGGTCGTTGATATAATGTATTAAAAAACAAAGGATAACGGTTGCTTGGCTTCTAAAAGTTTATTATAGATAAAGAGAAATTTAATTATTGCCTATTGGTACATTTACCACTAAATTATCTCTTAGTATATCCATCATAATGGTTGAGAGTGTTCCACTTGATTATTAGAAACTTACATTAATTAAAAACATCATACTATCATGACTTATAATGGTGCAAGTTAACAAAATTGATCGGTTAGTATTAACTTTTTAACATTAACAATTCCAAATTTAAATAAGTCTAGTTAAATCTATTTTCGCGTCATAAATTCTAAATTTTGTCTATTATATTAATTTATATTTATTTGATTCATAAATTCGTTTTGGTTACAAGCTCGGGTTGACACACATTTGCTATGATTATTATATTATGCATTAAATATTTATATTTATGATAAAAAAGATTTTGTTCATTAAGTAAAATACACCTATCGGTAGACATTTTTATGGGTTTGAACTCAAAACTTTTACAATCATGAATCATATTATATGAGTTATTTTTCAAATAATTTGTGTAATTAATAAAATAGGATAAAAGATTATCAATTTTACGTAATATCAAAGATTACAAATTTAATTGATGTGCAAGTCCACCCAACAATGGTTACTATTAATAGTAGTTATTGTATTAGAATTATAATATTTAATAAAATAATTAATATGTACTTTATTTAAATATTAGCATTTATTATGTACATAAGTTTTTTCTTATGATGTAGAGGGTTAAAAAAAATCACAATTTGTTAAAATTTAAAATTTGGATACTTATTTCAATAAAAAATAAGTGAAAATTACAACACTTATCCAGAAAAAAAGATGGAGTATTAAATTAATTAATTAATACAGAGAAAAATAAATAAATGAATAAAAATTATATAATTTCAGTTATAAATAATAACAGTAAAAAGATATAGTCTTATAGTCCCACACTGTCACTAATTTGTGATCAGAAACAATACAGCAGCATGACTGCCGTATTATCTTCATTGACCAGAGCAGAGGTACAAAATTTCCAACGGGCGTTGGGAGTTCCATAGGAAGCCACGTGGCAGAAGAGGAAGATTTTAGAACCTACCATTCTTAACACATACTTTCATGGGAAATAATAATAATAATTTGATTTAATTAGTGTTTAGCGATTTGAGCATACATAGGTTTGGTTTGTCCGGTCGGGGTCGGCCTGCAGCGGAGAATGAGGATAGTGTTTTAAGGGATGCTCAAATGGCTCATGCTATGCATTATGCAATTTGGAAATATTTTTTTTAATTTTTATTTAATAATTTGATATTATATTTTAATTCTTATAGTATTTAATTTATGATCCCGGGACTAGGACTCCACTATCAACGATATTACATTTTTCTATTTATAAAATTCTATTATAAATGTAAACACAATTAATTAGAACTATAATTTATTCCATAACCAAAATGATTTGATATCTTGGTTCTGTTGTTTTTTTTAATTGGAATTTGCTGATGTAATTAAGTATTTTTTAATTGATTTTGTTTTTTACAATTTCAAGCTTAAATCACATCAAATCCGAGTCTACACTACTACTTGGACCATTCAAAGTCGTTATTATAAATAACTAGTTCATACATTTTTTCTGTACATAATTAGTTTTTTTTATTCTATTATTATTTTAAAAGTTTTTAAATTTTAAATTAATTTTCTAAAGTTTTATAATTTATACTATTAAAAAACAAAGTTTTCACAGACAGACATAAGTGTTCTTTTATATTTATGAAATTAAAATAATAGAATTTCAATACTTTATAAATTTATTAAATACAATGTGTAATTTTATTGTTTTTAAGAAATTGAAAATCCAATACAAAATGTGTGATTTCACAAATGTTTATGATATTATTATTGATGTTTTTATAATAATTTTTTTATTATAGCATAAATTATTATTTTTTTCATACGAAAAAAACAAAAAAACCTAGACATAAAAAAGGGGCATTTCATTAGTCTAAACCACAGGTAAGCTATGAGGAAATTCCAACCATCAATCAAAGTCCTTGGAGACAAATTATTCTGCAAACTTATATTGTAATACTATTTGTAATGCATATACATATATATATAGCTTGAGAAGACTATACCTTCCATGAATTAATTATGTACGTACAAAAATTTCAACACCTAATCACGAAAATTAATGAAATCTCATTTACTAATAATCATCTAAACATTATTAATCTAGCGCTTTTATTATATCAAACTATTGATAAAGTTTTTTGTTTTTGTCTCTCAATAAAATAAAGGTTAAATAGTATAAATAAATAATTTCGATGGCTGAAAATTGAAAAAGAAATTCAAATGTGAAAGCAAGTTTTTAAAATATAATTAGTTTAATTAAACTTTTAATTAATTAGAATATTTTGTGTTTGTACGCATATGCCTACAACCTTTTGAAATTGGCAAGACAATAACTGAGCAATGCAGGGATGAATTAAATAGTACCCATCCTTCAAACCATATGCATGTCTTTAGATTGAGTGACCATCTAGATTTAAATAATGCAAATTTTTCAATTAATTGGACAAATGGTGTACTAATTGAAAGTTTGCTTGATCAATGGTTCTTAATTAAGATAACACATCACGAGAAAGGCTGAATTTTTTGGTTCCATTTTTGTCCTTTCGTAGCCATTGCCATAGCCCATATGACTTGAAATTGAAGACGTCTCTACGAGTTGGCAAAGAAAAAAAAAAAAACCATCTATCCTTGTCCTAATTAAGCGCTAATCAGATGGATTTACATGATAAATCCTTTTAATTAAACAATAAATAAATAAAAATTTCTGAAAAGAAAAAAATAATTAAATAAGCAGTGATAATTGGTTCACCAACACCAGAACAGAAGCAGGTGGGTCATCCGCGCATCCCCTTCATGCAATAATTCTGACCAGTTTTGTGAATGTAGACAGTCTCAAGAATATTCCTTTTAAAATGAATAGACATAGTTTATTTATACTTTTGTACTCCCACTATATCATTTTATTTATACTTTTTTACTCCCCTATATCATTTATATTTACTCTCACGGACAGCATTTATACATAAAATTTTTTTTAAAAAAAAAATTCAATTTTTAAAAAAAGTTTAATTCTGTTCAACTGTAAATCAATTGTATATATACGTCCATTTAAAAAAAAAAAATTTATATAAACAAAAAAGAGGAGTATTGATATATTAACATAATATAGTATATATATTGTGTACACGTAGTAGTAGTTTCACGTGGAATCTTTAACGGTTCGTGTCTGCACTCTGTTTCATTGTCTGAAACATTTATTTATTTTTAGTATTCAACAGCAGCAATGTTTTTACCATTCCATTTACTCAAATTAAATATTCCAATTTTGCAATGCCTTTTTCGCTCCTCCACATTTTTATTACTAAATCATTATTAATTCTGTATAGGTTATGTTCTATTGTATTGTATCCTTGTGTTTCCAACTTATCCTGTTCTTTTTGGGTTTTGGTTGGATTCTTCGCCGACGACGACTCCCTAAATATAGATACATGGACGGCAAAATATTTATATAAAAATATATCAAAGAGTTTCAGAACAATATGTTTTCCACCACCTCAAACAAAAAACATTCAGCAATTTATTTATTCAACTCAACTGAATATTTTATATTTTTTACTAAAAGAGTGTAAAAATGCGAATTCATGTGAATAAAAAAACATATTAAAAGTGTGAAATTAGTCGAGGAGTCAAAAGATGGAAGAGGTCAAAGTACGCGTAATTTTGAAGGTGGAATGTAACGCCCACACCCTTTCGAAAGGCCTTGGCAACATAATCCAATTAGAGGGGACAAACAGCCGCTACCAGGTTGGCCCCAACCAACCTCCTCCTTCCTTACCTAACGTAAGCCACTCCTCACTTTTTATTTCCTCTTCACGCGCCTCCTTCTCCGCGCGTCTTTTTGTTCACTACCTGTCTAATTTCATAAATAATTGTTTGTTAAAAAATCGTTCCTAACTAAATAAGTAGAGTTTTTTTCTTTATAAAATTCTCAAACGGATGTGTCATGCGATTACAAAGTCCACGTCTCCAGAATACACACTTGCTATATAAATCTATAATATGATAAAATTATATTTAATAAAATACTTTATTTAGTATTATCTCTCCTTCTCTTTCTCTCTCTTCAATATCTATATATAATACCAACCACCTCATTGCTAATGATCATAACATTATAGCTTCAAAGCACAAATTTCAAAACTTCTGCAGTTACTTACCATTTATTTAGTTTTTTTTTTTTTTTAATTTCCCCTCAAAACCATCAAAAATGGTAGTTCCGTCTCCGAATCCAATAATGCGCAATAAGAAAACAAAAGCCCCGGGAATTCCTACAATCGATCTTTCTCTAAATAAGACTATTGTACCTGAATTAATCGTCAAAGCTTGCGAAGACTATGGAATTTTCAGAGTGATTAATCACGGAACTAATAGAAACGTGATTTCCAAATTAGAAGAAGAAGGACTTAGCTTTTTCGGAAAGCCATCCGCCGAAAAGCAAAGAGCAGGACCTGCAAATCCTTTTGGTTACGGCTGTAAAACTATCGGTTGCAATGGCGATGTTGGCGAGCTTGAGTATCTTCTTCTTCAATCAAATCCTGTTTCCGTTTCCGAGCAATCGAAATCAATCTCCAGCGACAATCCTGCCAAATTCAGGTACGTAATTTTTCGATTATTGCTTTCGGGAGAGGAGAGGTTTTGGTATCTGTTTGGTTAGTGTGATACAGGTTCGCGGGGTTTATGCGTGTTTGATTCATTTTCAAATTTCAACAATTATATTTTATTGGTAATAAAGTAAATTGAAAGAGAATACTATGAAAAGAATATTAGAATATGCATATGGCCGGTGGATGAGAAAATTTTATTTTTCAAAATGAAACGGAAATCTTTATTTACAATTGCTTGGTCTCTTAGAAAAAGACAACTTTCCTTTTTTTTTTAATTCTAAATTTATTACTAAGATATATAAAAAAAAAAGGAATTCTATTATTAGTGTACATAAACTACTTTTACATTTATTTATTTTTAGTATTTGAATCTTAATTAAAAAAAAGAGAAACATTCTTCGAACTTTACTTGTACATCGTTTTCAATCATTTTACAGTCTGTGGTTCTTTGTCAAGGAATGTAATGAGATTTTGACCTTATAAATAAAAGAGCAACACGTGCATATCTTCAAATATATATAAAACTAAGAAAACAAAATAGGCTGTGAAACTGAGGTAAGGAAGAAAACTTTGTTTAAAGTAGTGTCCAAAGTGTCATGCAAAATGGCTTGGTGCTGGTTTTAGGCCCAAACTGAATAACAACAAATTTCATTTGGTTAGCATATAAACATTTCAAGATTCAAAATGTCTACCGCCTTGATTTATTCTCTTGATATTTTCATTTAATTACCTATTTTAGAAATAAGGTGGAATGATTCAATTCCTCATAATTGGTTTTGGTTTTGGCACAATTTGCAAAATTCAATGTCATTCTCAAAAACAATTTAGTGTTTTTGGTTTGATTAAGCTCAACAGAATCCTGGCCCGTACTTTGCCTAATGGAAATAAATACTCCACGGATAGTACATTGTAAACCTCTACTTTTCCGACAGGCAGTGGGACAATGTTTCACTGGCCATATCATCGCCTGCATGAAGAAAAATGAAATTATGATTAAAATATATATATATATATATATAAAACAAAATTCTCAAAGAAAATCATTATAACTCCAATCATATCAAGAAAAAGACACATTATATTAAAGCAGGATATGGGACCTCAATTCAATTCATTAACTTAAATACTAGATGTAGGAGGACCTCAGTGAAGCACTTGCTTAACCATAAAAATAAAAATAAAAAAAAAAAGCAAGTGGGTTTTTCTATTTATTGATTAATAATTGATCTTTAAATTTGGTTGCATGCAGCTGTGCAGTGAATGATTATATTGAAGAGGTTAGAGAATTAGCATGCGAAATTCTGGAGCTATTAGCTGAGGGATTATGGATGGAGGATAAATATGTATTTAGCAGATTACTTAGAGATGTGAATAGTGATTCAGTACTTAGATTTAATTACTATCCAGCGGTCAAAGAAGTAAAAGATTGGGATCCATCGCCTAAAAGGATTGGGTTTGGCGAGCATTCTGACCCTCAAATTTTGACTATATTACGATCAAACGATGTAGCAGGCCTTCAAATCTGTCTTCATGATGGTTTATGGGTTCCGGTTCCTCCTGACCCTACTGGTTTCTTCGTTATTGTTGGTGATGTCTTACAGGTCAGTCATCAACATACAATACAATTAATTTTGATTACCATTATTGAAAGATATTTCTAACTCTAAATTTGGTTTTGTTATTGACATTGACATATTTGTACACTGAATTTGATCAGGTCATGACAAATGGGAGAATAGAGAGTGTAAGACACAGAGCAGTAGCAAACTCAAAAAGGGCAAGAATGTCAACAATGTACTTTGGGGCACCAGCCTTAAATGCATGGATATCACCTCTACCAGAGATGGTATCACCTCAAAATCCAAATAAATATAAACCTTTCACTTGGGCTGAATTTAAAAAAGCTGCTTATTCCCTTCGACTGGGAGAGACCCGTCTTAATCTCTTCAACATTCATCCTACTCTTTCCAATTAAAGTTAAAGTTATTCAAACTGTCTATATTAAATTTAAAAAACAAAACCTTTTGTAGTATATAGGCCACATTTTAAACGGTACGTTCGTACGTTATCCTACCTTAACTGGTTGTATATATTTTTGTCTTTTTTTAAGTATTTGGTCAATTAAGTTGTATTTTCCTTATTTAGAAGGAAAGGTAGAATTTTAGCTTAGCGTATCAAATATAGATTGTAATATTCTTGTATGTATTTGTGGGAAAAATTTTCCCCCAATGTTAATATATATTATAAGTTATCAATTCCACATTTGTATAAACTTCTAATAAAAATATGAATAATTTAAATTAATTAATTAATTCAAAGAAATGAGTACTGGTTAATCATTAGTCGGCATTGGTAGAGATAGAATGTTGTAATCCCACACACCAATTAATTAATGATCACTAAACAACCTATTAATGTTAGACTGGTCAACAAATTCAGATTGACCAATTTAATCTGTAAAGATCATGTCACGACCCAATAATACAATTAATTAATTAATTAATTAATATTACGTACAAATTATCAATGTTCTACACTTTGAAGTTTGAAGCGTTTGTTGAAGATCATAATTCAATTAGTTTTCTTTATCCCCGATGGATTCCTCCATCTGTCTTAAGATATTATTCCTATTTGTCTTTCATTATTTTGTCATCTGTCTTAAGATATTATTCCTATTTGTCTTTCATTATTTTGTTACATTAAAACAGTCATATTTTTTTTTAACTTTCTAAAAAGTAATCAAATTTTGAAGAAATTAAATATTTGTTTCAAGAATTTCTTGAAAATTAGTAAATTCAAGTGTCTTTCCACACTGGAAAGTATATTTATTTCAAGAAGTTCTTAAAAATTAATAAACTCAAGTGTCCTCCCACAGGGAAATTAAATTTTCCTCTTCAACCCCAAGTTCCAAATAGCACATAGAAAGTAACTTTTCATCTTCAACTCCAAGTTTTATTACACACAAAGAAGTAACTTTTTTCTCTTCAATTCAAGTAACTTATTTTGATATTTAAAAATATTATATTTAAGATATTTTAATATTATATTTTACTAAATAATTTAACTTTCTTTAAATTCAAGAAACAAACCATATGTTATTTATTCCGCACTTTCTAAAAAAAAAAAAAAATTCCCTTTTTGAAAACTTTATTTCTCAATTCTTCCAAGAATTCATCTTGTCATGATTTTGAGATAGCAAAATTTGAACACATTGTCTTGTTGCTTACTAATATATTGTTATGTAAATGACAATTTAACCTTTCTCCATTTAATTTTCTTTTTGAAAACAACTTTCCTTGAGAAGATTCAATTTCAGCAGCCAAATGCATGCAAAAATAAGGTAAAAATAGGAAGAATCACTTAGTACACCAATCCAATAGGAGATGAGAAAGTAAGTGTAAAGATATTTAAAACGATACATGAGTTAATAAAAAATAAAATAGACCAAATTTTAAAGTTAATTGGATTGGTATATAAAAGCAGGCGTATTTTCCAAAAATAGGTAAATAGTTCTGATGTGTTGTCTAAAAGTGGACACCATTAAGAATAATAAATCTCACCAAAATTTGACAAAGCAACAGGTAAAGGTAATGGTAGTTGACTGATGAACCCATATATCCATTTCAAGAATGTTGGGTACTAAATGATAATGACACAAAATTATAAATGGAGAATGATTTTAGACCAGTTTAAGCAACTTCCTCCTACATTCTACTTCTTATTTTCCCTAAAATCCCATTTCCATATCAAACACTGCTTTAGATTTTACCTTTTGGGTCAACTGATGCGGTTAATATTTATTTACTCCTTTAATAAAGGATATTCTACTACTGACTTGTAAGGTTGGTTTATCTCCTCAAAAAGAAAAAACTGTTGAGGTTGGTTTAGACTGTTAGATTAGTGCTAACCACTAGAAATTACGCAAGCTGATCAACCAGAAACTGGTTTAGAGGTTGCCCGACGCTAACGTGTATTGCAGCTGTCCAAGTGTGAATGATAAGGCGACGTTTTAAAAAGTTCTCTCATATGCATCATTGTTTATGGACTTAAATTTACATAATCATCATAGATTTCAAATTAATTAAGTTCTGATTTCGCATTTAGGATGAAAAATATGCTTTTCAAAATTGGAATAGGAATGAATTCTGTATTTACTTTACAAATAATTGTTGATGAGATATAACCACCATAACTTTTTAAAGTGAGCATGAAGCCAATGGAAATAAAAGATGATGAGATCCATCATTGGACTATTAGAGGACAGCCCAGAGACATAGGCAGACTGATATATTACGCAAAGCTTTTGATTTTTAGATTCTAACTAAAAGTACTGTCCCTAAATTTTCATAACTCGTGAATAAATTAAGAAAAATACAAAAATAGAAGGCTTTTCTGTTTTACTGATATAGCATGTGCTATAAAAAATAAAAAGTGCTCCAATAATTGTATTGGATTTAATAACAACCATAAAACAGATATAAATCTGTATAGTAATGGGTATGATTAAAATAAAAAAACGCTCCAATAATAATAGTAATTGCTTCAATAATAGTATTAGATTTAATAAGAACCATAAAACGGATACGATGAGTCTGTACATTAATGGTTATAATTAAAATAAAAAAGCGCTCCAATAATAATAGTAATAATATTTATATTTTTCAGTTGAGTCTTTCTTAGTAGCAATAGCAAAATAATTTAGTTGGACTAATATTAAACAACTTGCCTTGCTTGCTGGAAAAGTAATATTAGAGGGAGTACAAATAGTAAAAGGTGGTCTGTGTAAATTAAGGTTGAAGAAGTGTATATATGGCTTCATTATTCTTATTGGTAGAAGTTGCAATGAGAGGATTGAAGGATGAAGCTGTTCTTCAATGGAAACAAAATGAGGAGTCTAATTATTGCATCACAACCACCCAACACCACCACCGCTCTGCCATTGCCAACAACATTTCAGGCTTTGATTTCCGTTGGAAGTTTTCTGAGTTCTTCACCTGGCCTTAATTATTATGAAAGATGCATGGAATTTCACAATAATTCAACATTCCTATCAATATCTTTTGATTAAGCATGCACGCGCCTACCTTTAATTAAGAAGAATGTATTCTTGCATAATGAAATTCATGTTTTGTTTTAAAATTTTCTGTACCATATGAAGGATATGAGATGGATAATTGAGTATTCATGAATTGCTTTATCTGATTAGTGTTAAAGAATCCATAATACTAAGAATTTGAAACCCAATATGGTGCCATCATAGGGCAGTTCCTCCTCCAGAGATGTAGTCAGAAACTGAGGTCAATGTTGGTTTGATGGATTTCGAGTTGTCGATTGCAAAAGACAATGAATAGAGATTAGGATTCTTGATTTTTTAAACCTCCAAAAAAAAGCAAAAACCCACCTGCTCCATCTCCCCAATCGCATTCCCTTCAACAACTTGGAGCCTAGATTCATGGAAAACAATTATCAAATGAAGGAAAACGAGTCATGTCATGATATTGGGTTGATTGATCGAGTTTTATTCTGACTTATTTTCATCAATTTTTATTGGTCGGATACTTGTAATAAATAAGACCATATTTAGATTTCTCATTACGAGAGTTTTGGTTTAGTATAGTAATTTGCTATGTTCATTGCCAAAAATATAAATTGAGTTTTTGTTGAAAAATTTCATTTTAGTCTTGTTGCTGGTTAAAACAAAATACTATTTGAAAAATTAAATTTTTGTTTCTATTGGAGGTTGAGAAATTATAATTTATAACTAAAAGGACTACCGGTGAAATGAGGTTAAAGTTCAGACCATTTTAGTTACATAAGCCAAAATTTAAAGACTATGAGTGAAAATTAACACAAAACTAATTATAATTGAAATCTAAATTATACTTGTCATTTTACATTTTTTTTTATGTGAAACAAATAGTCGAGAGAAACATCACTACAATTAAAGACTCAATCAGCTAGGAAACAGTGTTGTGACGCCATCAGTCACACAAAGCACGTAAGCGTAAAATTGCTTGTCACTAAACAAGTAGTGACGCATAATATCTTTTGCTAAATAGTGACACATAATGTTGGCACAAAAAAAGTAATATATGTCAATAATTATGTCTTTGATTGTGTTGTTAAATGTGTCACTAATTAGCGGTGCAAACCGGGACACAATAATTATCACTGATTTTAGAATGAAAATATTGATATTTGTCGCTATTTTTGTTGCTAATCTGCAAATGGGAATACGGGATTCGGATGCATCGGACTCAGCATTTGATTGATCATTTATATTATCTATATTTAATTTGTTTGTTTATTAATTTATTACATGTTTGATAATAAGCCTCAAGGAAATGAAGGAGATGAGAAGTTGTGATATGTTTTTGTTGCATTGGTTAGGTAAAAGATCTGCCATTTAACAAATATTCATTGGCTAACAACCCACAACTCTTTGCTCTTCATAACTTGAAATCACAAACGCCTACGATTTTGCTATCTCCTATAAATTAATCTTAATGTAAGATTAGTGCTGAACTCTATTACTTAGTTTGTTGTTTGATTAAAAATTCCACCATTCGCCCATCTATAGAGGAGAAGGAACATACAAATATTTGGTATGTTTACAAATTAATCTTTTTTTTTTTCTGAGAGAATGACATATTAATCCTTGAAATTTACAAACTAACTTAAATAAAATAAAAATTTAAATTGCTGTTATTTAATGTTCTTTATCTTTTAAATTTTATGCAATTCTTAACAAAAATTTTCGCTCAGGGTGTATTGTATATTTCGGGAACCCCATAATATTAAACTCCCTTACACCTCATAAATCTCAAAAAAAAAAAAACCCCTAATTAATCTAATTTAATAAAAACATAAATTCTCTAAAAAAATTAATTAATAATAAAAACATAAAATTAATATATATTGTCAATGATACATGATTTTCTTGTATATAAAATAATATTATCACAAAAAATAATTGAAATTGAACTTATGGATTATATAAAATGGAAACACACCAAGGGGTGGCAATGATTCCTCTCCTCTCCTTTCTGTCACTTCCACTACAGATTTAAATGGGAAATTTTGGGTTCATGTCGACTGCTATAACAGAAAAAGCCTAAAAGATGGAGTTATATGGCTTTACTATATTATTATTATTATTGATAGAAGGTTTTTCTAATTATTGCTTTATATTACAACCACAGAAAACCACCACTATGCCAACATTTCAGGCATTTATTTGTGTGGCAGTGCAAGATTTTTCTGTTCGAACTTGGAAGTTTGCTAAGTTCTTGGTTATCATTTACACCTTGTAAATGGATATTTTCTTTTCTGATAATAATTCAACTTTCCATCAATATAGCTTCACCAGTAACATATATTAGAGTAGAGTTGATTGACATGACATATAGGGGTGAGTATCATAACATGTATTTTCCCCCTACTAAATATCAAATTTATTTTACCACCAACATTTTATCCAATTTATTTTGACGGAATGTTAGAAACACTAACCCAATTATCATATTATACTATTCTTTTAAAATTAAAATTTAAATATATACTATTAATTTTTATTACAAATTTGATTTATTTATAAACTATCAATTTTTTTTTTTAAAAATAATTACCAAATACTAAATACCGAGTTATCCAAAATGGTAAAAAAATTTGGTAACCATTATCAAATTATTTCAAAAAAATATCAGTATTCAATAAAAATGTTCACCACTAATAATATATATACGTTGGATAAACCTTGGGTAGTCCTTTTATTTTCAGTTAATTATATATATATCACTTGTGATGAATGTGATACTCATTCATATATTTACTTTTATATTATTTTAGTTTTAAATTTTATATATTATATTTTGAATTATTTTTTATGAGTTATATTCGACTTTAATAGCATAAGAAATTGTCAAAATAATAACATTCATTAATAAATTATAAAAACTATTGAACTATATTGGAAAAATTTAAAAAGAATTTATTAAATGCTTATTATTATTTGCAAATAAGAAAATATTTTTTGCATTTTTGCCTTCAGTTATTAGTTTGATAAATTTTATATTTTAACTTCATTTAAAAACACTTTCGCTTAAAATGGAAAATCAAGAAAATTTATAAAATATATATATATATACACTACTGCTCTGCTCTGCTCCTATTATTATTATTATTATTACATAGAAATACTTGAAATGAAACGAATAACTATACAGTTGATGCCGAAACGACATACGAAAGAAGCCAGCGGATGCATGGTCTGTCCAAATTAATATTCAAAGTTTTGTCGGGCAAAGCAAAAAGTTACTTCATTATTAAAATGTTTCCTTTTGGAAATACGTTACTTAATTGGTTACATATTTTATTGTTTTATCCTTAAATTTTTCATACAAAATCATTAAAATATATTTTAAATTCCTGAAATGCAATCAAAATATTTCTGGACATATTTCATCAAGTCCTTTCTTCTGCAGCACATCTCCTCCAGTCGCCATTCACGTTTTAGTCCCATCGTACAAAGGAAACACTTATTTACAAAACAAGAAGCATCAAGACCATTTTTATACATAGACAAAAAATGCATAAACACCCAATCTTGGGCATACTATCTTGAGAAATAAAGTAGCCGGAAAAAAGAAAGAAGGCGGCCAAAAGAATTGTCACCATAGAAGTTCCGGCAATGTAATTCGGAGCAATAGAGCTTACAAAAAGAACATATGAGTTGGCCATTAGAAATATAACCCAAATCACTAAAGCAAAATACAAATGCTTGCCATGAAAAACAGAGACCCACTAAGAAATAAACAGAGATTGAGCAAATAATGGCAATTGCAAGCAAATAAGGCAAGAAAACCAGAGTGTTTACTAATATATATGATGATAATCTATAATTGGTCTTTCATTGATGAAAATTGGAAGCGTTCAGTAGTAGAAGAAAGAAGGAAAGTGAGTGTTAAGGCAAAAAGACCAACCCATATTTCTATACCGTCATTGATTCTTGAGCTTCTATATCTAATTTCTCTTGATTTGTTGTCTGAATGAGGAGTTTTTTGTGGCGACATTTTCATCTGGAGTTGAAGGAAGAGAAGGCGGTGTATTGGGTTTACTTTGTTGAAGCTGATTTAGAATTTCCATGGCGTATTCAAGAGCATTAAGCTGTGGAGGGACAACAAACCCATTAAAAAAAGTAACAAATTCTGTAATGAAGAAATTGATCGGTGATGAATTACAATTCTCTTGGATAACAGAAGAATTTATCAACGGTGTAAAAAATTTTAAAGCTGGGTTGATGAATTGATAAAATCACATGGCGGTGACGGGAAGTTGCAATTGATTTAAGGGTTTGGATGACATTAAAAGCCGATTTACTACTACCGGCGGGACTGGTTCAGTCGGCATCGGTGTCGGCTTCTCTTGAAGACCATGGCGGTGGTGGAGGAAGGAAGGAGAAGAGAAGACAAGAGTGGATGATGAATAGTTGGCCTAACCGATGATACTTTGAGGGCATTTTAGTTAAAAAATATAATGGAAGGATGAAATAATAAATGAATAAAAAAGTTAAGGACAAAATTTGAAAATTTAAAAACAAAACAATATAATGAAATTTTAATAAATTTTGGTTGTTATTTGTACCTAAAGTTAGATTTGACACCTTAATTTGTTTTTTTTTTTTTTTTAAAAAAAAAGAAAAGTTCCAAGCCATTAGTGATTATTTAATGTTGGGATGAGATGGAGATCCAACTACAAAAAGACGAATATTTTGATGCAATATTCGATATCTCTCATTGTTTGCTGTTTTTGTTTGTTTTCTTCCCACTTAATGTAGGCCATTTTTCCCAATTCACAATATCACATATTTCTATTTTCTGTCTTGATATTCGTTTGTCAGAAGGAGTTTTAGTCACTGTTTGAATTATTTGTATTAGGTTTTGATACTAATAAAAAGAAAGGTTCTTTTGCATTAAGTCACCAAAAATGTTCAGAACTCAAATTGCGGCTGGCTCATGTTTTTAAAAGGAAAAGAGGACTCATTCACTTTTCAAAACTATTAAGATCATTTATTAATGGAATCATTATTTCAAAAAATTCATTAATAGCTCCCTCACTTTTTATTTTATTTATTTTGGATTCTTTTATTTAATTTTTATTCGTCTAATTTTTATTCATTTCGCTATTAAATATAGTTAAAGATTAAAATACACTTTGTATTATATTTCTTTCAAGTCCTTAAATCTTAAATTTTATATTAATACGTTATCAGTTTTTTTTTTTAAATTTTTTATGTATATATTAATTTTAAATTTCAATAATAATAATAAGTATTTTTTTCTCTCCGTCCATGTTCCTTCTCTCCACTTCCCTTCCCACATTTGATTTACATGTTCTTTCCTTCTGTTTAATTTGTTGGCTATAATAATGTTTATGTCCTAATTTGATTATAATAATACTGATATCATATTTTCCCTTCCCTTCTCTACCTCCTCCATCCCTAGCACATCTACCATCAACCAACCACCACCTCCTTCTTTGGTTCACTCACAAATCCAAACTACCATAACTTATGAAACTTAAATTGAATTGAAAATTCTTATTTTTAGTCAACACTTGAAATATTTTAATTATACAAAAAATTCTGTTAAATTTTTATAAAAATTGAGAGTTTGGGAAATGTTAAAATAAATATATATATTTATTATGTCAAAAAATACTTCATCCGTTTTATGATATAAGTCAATTTTTAATGACACATTTTTTAGCAAAGTCTCTCATTATAATTAATTTTTGATTAATTTGATTATACCACCCTTACTTTAAAATACTCAAAAAATAAAATTTTTCTCATTTATGATAGGTATTCTTGAAAAAATAGTATTTAATACTCCTATAAATATGAAAATTTTCTTATATTATGGAACATCCCAAAATTAAAAACTTTCTTATATTATTATGGAACAGACAGAGTATATAAATACATTTATTATCAAAGAGTTTGAAACTTATTTTTGAATGATAATTATGGTTATATATATTTTTAGAGGAAATTATGGTTAGAGTTTTACTTAAACATTGAGTTACAATTATAGATGATCATTTAATTTGAAAGTACTTGAAAATTTTAAGAAGTTAAATTGATGGTTAGGATAGTAGAAGAGATTGGAAACCTTCATTTATAAAAGAAAGTTGGAGACCTGAACAATGTTAATTTTCCTTTTTTTTTTTTTTAAAAATGATTTTCCTTAAGTTAAGCACTTAGGAATCAGAACGACTTTTAGTTAGCATAACGTTGCGTAAGTGCTAATAATTGATTGAGTTTAAGAATATGCAACTAAATAAATCTTAAACTAGATTATTGGATAATTTCACCCATGCATCACATTTTCATGTATTTGAATCGTGTGATGTGTTTTGTTAAGTTGTGTTTAATTTATATCTTAATCATTTAGGTTATCTTTTGATCAGCACCAAGATTTGACCGATATTAACAGCGAGAACTAAAGTAAATTTTGTTGGTGTGGTGTGAATTTTTATGCGTGTTCTTATTTTGCTTATTCAAACATACAAACTCATCCTTCCCCAACTTGGGAAGGATGAATTTGTATATGTGAATGAACATTTGATGTCATTTATGTTTAATATGCTATTTTTATTTTATATGTTGCATAACAAATGTTGGGAATTACTAAAAAAAGGAGATGACGACAGAAATTTAGACAAAATAGTAGCTGCTAGTGAAGGAAATCAATTAATAAATAAACAAAATTAGCGATTAAAGTTGTATCAATATTGTAACGGAACGTATCGGTCGCTGGTGCCAATAAATGCCCTGCTATTTTTGCTATGGAGTTGAGATGTAAAATAGTGTATCGCATATGATAATAGTGACGGAAATATCTAAATTTTGAGTGGTAATTTTTGAAATAAGAATTTGAAATGGCAACGGAGTAGTGACAACCCCTTTTCCATGGCTAAATTATTCAAAATTTTAGGCTGGCTTTTTTGTCGGGATAAATAAAAATGGCGCCGGAATATGTCTGTTGCCATTTAGCGACAAAGTTGACAAATGTTAGTAGCTATTCTGTTGCAGAATTCTAAAAAGCTCTTTATATAATTGTTTATAGCCATTCTGTTGCAAATTTGAAAACCTTTTTATATAAATACTTTCTTCTTCTGTACAAACACAAAAATAAAAAAAATAAAAAAAAAAATTATATTTAATTTGTACTAAAATTTACAAATTTATAATAAATTTAAATATTTATTTTAGAAAACTTACCAAATATTTTTACACTGAAACATCGACAAAATGGAGGTAGAAAATATCACAAACTTAAAATATTTTTACAACTTTTTAGCGATAGGTAATTGCCACTACACAATATTTGTCCAGCAAACGAGGATTTTGTGACAGATGTTCACAAGATTTAGATGATAAAAAAATGAAAATGAAATGACGCTTATGTGCATAAAATATCATTTGTTGAGGGGAGATATGAAAGTGACACCTTTATGTATACAAATGAAATAAATAAATGAAATTATCACGGTATGTGTAAAAAATAGTTGAGGTGAGAAATTGAAGTGCATATGATTAGAAGTGAGCATTCGGCCAAATCAACTAAATTTGTGAAATTTTCTGGCTGTATTGCAATATTTGGAAACAACAAATTTTCTCCTTCGAAAATGCCCGAATAAACAAATTAAGAAAGCATTTTCGAATTGTCGGAATAATGGCTAGCTTGGCCAAATTCACCGAATATTCTTAATTATAAAAATTAAGCATTTTGGTTGAACAATATTTTTGTTGAATCTGGAGTTGCTGCAAAAAATAAAAATTCAAAGGCTATAGTTGGAACTCATAATGAGCAAATGATCTTATAAAGCACAAATAAAAATTCTAATGGCTAAATAGAAATTAACCCAAGAAATAAAAATACAGAGAGCAATTTTTTCTGAGTTCATAAGCAAAAACAACATAAACATCTAAAAATCAAAACTCTATTTTTCTTCAAAATGAGCTTTTGATTGGTAATAACAACAATTGCCGACAGCACAACGCAATATACGCTAGAGAACAAAAACAAAGATGGCTTTTATTCTTTAGATTTCAGTCGTTGTACACCAAAGAATTTATAGATTACACTTTTTGAAGGCTGTAGCGGCTGATTATAACTAGTCAATTTTATGTTCTATCACCGTGCATTTATAATTTTCTTTCACTGTCTATTACAATTTGTTTTGCCACTATTTAAAACTCGTTTACCATTTATTTGTAGTTATTTATCTATTTACTTTTGTTTGAAATTCGTATATTATTTGTTTATCATCTATTTAGAATGTGTTTATTCATAATCTTGACATCCCTTGTTTTGCTCCAGAAATGGCTGCAACACAGCTGCTAAGAAAAAGGAGAAGGACGAGGCTGTCAAATTATACCACACACGTGGAGCTTGTAGAAGAGCGAAAAAGTAGTTAATAGAATTCATCTATTCTCTCTAGGTTTGTATTGTTTTTTGTTCTTATCGCTTCAATTGAAATAACAGAGTTTCTTCCTTCTGATTGATCAATTTATATTTTTCAATAATTTTGTATCCCTTTACTTTCTCCAATGTTTAGATTTTTATTTTTATTTTTCTAAAACCCAAGACCACTCCGTCTCATTGACACTAGATCACATTTGATTATTAGATTTTCAATTAGCCAAACAAAACTTTAATTTATGAATTCATTGCAAAACATACCAAAATCTTGAATCCACCAATATTAATATATTAGTTGAAATCCAGAAGAGGTTGAAGATATAGAAATAATTGAAGAAATAAAAAAATAGGTAGGAATCATAGGAGGAAGGAATTTGTGATACCTAAATAAAATTGAAAAAGAAAAGTTCTCTGTAGAGATAAAGACAAATAAACAAGAAAATGAACCAAACGAAGATAAAAAGAAAAACCTAAAAATGAAAACAAGAGAGCTAGAGAATAGAAACAAGGAGGGAAAATGGGAGCGAGAAACAGGAGTTGCAAGTAGTGGTGGTGACCATGGCGAGCCAGATTCGGTTTAAGGCCGAGTGGTCGACTGTTCATAATTTTTAGCAGTTTGAGCGGTTTTTGAACAATTCATCAATGTTTTTTTCACAATTCTAAACTAAAAATGATTATTTTTCACAATTCTAAACTAAAAATGATTATTTTTCAAAAATAATGAACCCAAATTGGAAAGAGAAATAGTAACAATTTAGTGATTCAGAAAATCTAAAACACCTCCTTAAAAAAGGAAAATATGCATACTTAGTTTTTTGTTTGTGATAATGATATTTAGCATTTTGTTTTTCAAAATAGATTAAATTGTGTTAAAAAAAAGGGACTTCCCCATACCTAAAACACTCCACCATTCCATTTCGACCACACCTTTGGTCCCGTTGTACTGTAACGTGTTTTTGCTGGAGTTTCAATTTATAACACTCACCATCATCTAAAAACCTGTTTTTCGACAACATCGATTAATATTTCATTGCATCTATGCCACTGTATTCACTTAAACTTTCCAATCATATTTGGTGTGTTCCAACAATTTTTAGGTGCTAATTTTTGCGCCGTTAGCCTTTTCAATTTGTGGAGGATTTTTTTTTAGTGGCCGAAATTTAAGATTTATACCTTTTAAATTTTTTTTAGTGAATCGAGCCTTTCCAAATTACATATTGGAATTAACATCAAATTTGGTTGTGGTAGTGTATAAATTTTTTTCTTTGATGAAATTATGATTTTATAACGATTGAAAAACAGAAAAAATAAATAAAACTTAAAAAAAATTATATATAAATAGGAATATTATGATTAAAATTAATTATTAGAAACTTCTTAATATCAATGAAGCATAGCAGAATATTGGTTTTGGTTTTGTTGTTGTGAAGGAGAAATGAGCCAAGTGTCTCCGTCAACATAGTAAGTCCCAAGAAAAGGTTGAGCTTCCACATCAGTTAGAATTCTAGCCCATGCCACTCTTCCTGTGGAGTTGGAGCCAGGCCCACTGCATTTGTATTCTCCATAAAACACGCTCCTGCAACTCCACTTATTAGTAATTAAATAATAGGGAACAGGAAAGTCAGAGATGTCTCGTAAACCATTTTACTAGCCGGTGACATTTAAATATTTTCTTTAGGACCGAAAATGAGAAATTATGGATGTAACCCATCAAATGACAGACTTACGTGTGAAGCTTTTGGACGCCCCAATCATTCCAACCTTGAGGAAGAACAACTTTGTCCATGTAAGTGTAGGAGAAAACAACTCTTGAATAATCACCCCAAGCTCTGCCTAAATACACCATCCCACTTCCTGTTATTACACATTCTTTGAACGAAAATCCACTTTCCAATGTTGCATTGTTCCGCTTTTGTGCTGTCACTGACGCCACCTTCTTCGTTATCGAATTTAAATGGCAATTCTGATTTTTTTTTTTTTTAAAAAAAACAACACCTGATGAAAAAATTGCTTTCCACAGCAGATGCCATTGCCAACAACAGAGAAATTAAAGAAATGAAAATTACTTGGTAAAGGGACCTTCCGGAGCCGAAAATGAAATCGACGGAGCCTTGGATGAAGCAATTATTGAAATAGTGAAGGCCTTTGTGATCATAAAGAGTGTCTTGATTCCCATAAAAACTACAATTGTAAAATGCTGCTTTGGTGCCTGATATACGAAGTGCTACTGCTTGTTCACCTCTCGATCCTATCTCGTGTGGTGCTGTGTTCTGCATTATTTATATGTATATATTGTTAACGTTCATTAATTTAGGGCAAAAATTAAGTTTAATTTACCCTATTATTACGAAGCATGTATTAAATGGGGTTTAGATTTTTTTTAACACATTAAAAAAAGTATTTTTTGAAAAATAATTCTCAAAATATCAACTTTTAATTATAAATAACATATAAACAGTTTATAAACATATTAAAAACAAACTATAATCAATTATAAACAAAAATAGTTAAAAGTTAAAATACAAATATTTTAAGAGCAAAAAGTATAATTCGATAACAATTTCTTTTCAAACTTGAAACGAAGTCATTTTAACATATACACATAAATCCAACATACGCAATGAAAGAAAAAACAAAAGAATCTTAATTGTGGAAATTGTCTAAGTGGATGTATTTATTTTTATTTTCTGAACTAATAAGTTGTTGCAGAAAGACCCGTGAGCATGCACTGTTGACTGTATAAGAAATATCAGTTTCTTTTTTAGAAGTTTGGAATGTTTCTATCGGCAGTGGAATCTCTATGATGAACAGATTGTCATATGTGAATATCATATTATACGTGATTTTATATATAGCATCAATCTTTCTATTTTTCACGGTAATTTTAACAGTACTGAAGTGATATTAATTCTATACAGACCAGTTGAACAATATTTTTTTACATCAAATTTAATGTAAAAAGTTTTGAGAATAAGATGAGTCATTTCGAATCATTAAAATTACCTCAAAAACAATGTTAATGGCTACAAAATAATTAGCATCAACAGCAACGGTTGCACTTTGAAACGTCTTCAATGGCGTCCCATCTTTTCCATTAACAGAAGAAGCAGTATCATTACCCGTAATAATAGGTGGATTGCCTGAATCCCCTAAGAACGTAACGAAAGGTAATGTTCTTGGGATCTCAATCTTTTCCCTATTATCAATTCAACCATCAAAATTAATATTAATCTTGGTACATTATAATTAAAATTATATGTACATTAATACCTGTAAACACCTGGGTTGATGGCTATTATAGTTCTCCTGGTACTGTGTGGCGGAATGCTTTTAATTGCATCTGCTATTGTCTTGAAATCGGCAGTTCCATTTTGGTTAACTGTTATTCTGAGAATGTTCATTTCAGCTTTTCTTAGCTTCTCGTCAAGAGAGCTCTCCAAGATTGATCTTCTCTTGTGATTTTTCATGTTCCATGAAATCCATTTGTTGTATTCTGTTTCTGAACTAGAAGCTGAGGAAAATTTTGAACATGAAGTCGAGAAAAATAAAAGGAAAAAGAGAATGAAATTGAAATGGAATTTTGAGGCCATTGAGAATGAAACAAAGTCAGACAAGGTGGTGATGCGTGTTAATTAGTATTGGAATGAGAAAAGGCAAATGGGAATATAATAAATATGAAATAAATGCTGGTGAGAACCGTACGGCTATAGTAAGAACAAGCTACGAAATACTTAACTAGCTCAAACTATAACACCTCTGTATACCAACGGTGGCACTTTTTTTCTTCTTTTACAGTTATTTTATTTTATTTCCACAATAGATCATCTAATAAATATGAAAAGAAAAATTAACTCTATCATATATATAGTAGATCAAGAATAAGAAAAAAAAAACAATTGTTTGATGCAGTGGTAAGTTACATATTAAACTCTCAAGCTATAGAAATTGATTAACACTGTTAAACAGATACAGAGAATACCGATAATTCAAGAAAAAATAAGATAAAAATCACTTGTTTGATCTAAACGTTATAAAAATACATAGTTTAATTATCTAGAAATTCAAGTGTAAATAATTTTAAAATTTCAATCTACATTTATTTTGTCAATCTAATACGAATCAATATAAGCTCAATTCCATCTTCTAATCCTGCAATAGTGAGTATCATTAATATTTATTTACAGGTTGCGATATATCTTTGTTGGATATATCATAAATTTAATGTTGGCTATGATGTCTGCCCACTCCATATTATTAGGGTCCCGACAAGCACCACCATTGGAAAGCGAAGAGGGTCCAGTGCAAGAAGTCTAGCCTAATTCTATCGTACCATAGTGGAGTAGCTGTATTCCAATTTTGGGGATTTTATATATGATCCTCACATCCCAGTGGTGGTGTCCAGGAATTAGCCATTTTTATCGCAGAAACTCAGTTATGGTGGGGGCGAAGATATTGGACACACGTCTTACAGATTTTGCATTTCATCACCTTTCTTCGCCTGCTTAAAAAATTCCCATTCTCCTAATATCAGCATTTAATTACGTTTAATAATGAAAGCTCAACATTTGCATGTACGTAGTTGTAGTGAAAGGAAGATATCAGTTCTCTATAATCACTTCCTTTGAGGCATTTTTTCATTAATGTGGATCAAATGCTACAGCTTATTTATTTCGAAGCTCAAATATTGCTCTTAACCAAGTATTTTATTAAAGGTTTTTGTCAATTATAATTGTACCACTGAACATAATTCAATAAATTTTCAGTTATTTATTTATAAATTAATCATGAATGAATTAATTTCTTTAACATTTTCCTGATTATAATATTAATTCTTTAATAAATTAATCAGTCTAGAACAAAGGAAATGGAAAATGGATATTAGTAGTAAATAGCACAATTTGATATTTTTTAAAAATTAATATTTTTCACATTTTATTTTAAATATAATATAAATCTATAAATTTTATTTGTTATATTATTTGTCCAATATAATTTCCTTTTTTGTTTAGAATTTTTTCAAATATATTGTCTTTAAATTAATTCAAAATTTCACAATATCAAAAAATATAAGAAGAAGAGCAAATGAAGAGTAAAAAATAAAAATATTAGGAGAAAAAATATTGTCTTGGTCTTTGGATTGATTATTCACCTGAATTCTGTACAGCTGAGCAACTGGAAATACATCATGACAAGATGTTAAGTGGAGAGTAATAAAGTTCACATTAATTTACTTATTCCTTATACATCATATTTTATTGGCACATGCGAAACAGGACAGTTTGTACCTGCTCAGAGGATGTGGTTTGGTCCGGAGGTTTGTCCTCCCGGACTCGTACTAGACGTGGAAACCAGAGAGAGATACCCTAAACCCAAAGAAATATAATAAGGCTAGTTGTTAGATTAAACAAACTGCCAAAATAAGCAGATAGAAATGTGATCCTAAATAAATCGAAAGGCAGATGAAATGAAAAATGTTTGAAACCACAAAATTGTAAAAGACCAATTCAACCTTGTCTTCTTCCACCAGACCATTGCAGCAGTATGACAGGTGTTCTTCTCTATACGATATGAATCACACAAAATCTTAAATTCCATATGTAGCAAATCCAACTTCCGTCATTTGTTTGTAAATGAATTCTGTACTTCAAACTGATTTATATAACACAAACCAAGATTCACGGCAAATAAACATTATGCAGATATTAGAGCATCTGTACTTCAACATCCATATGAGGATTCAGAAGTCATATTCACATGTTTTTGTATCAACCATATTTAGGAATGAGTTAAGGATGTCAACCAAAATTTTCAATTCTACTCCTAAACAACAAAGCATATATGAAATATGAAACAAAGCGTAAGACAAGTTTATACTAGATATAGAAAGGATTGTGCAGGAAGATAGGTGTTCTTAAACACGATAACTGTTACCTCACTAGGGTCAAACCACACATCTGGATTAATCTTGTCACCATACCTATAATGTCTGGAACCAACTAAAAAGTTAGAATGGGCTATGTACGTAATGAAACATAAAGGAACCTCACCTTTGGTTTGGGAATCACTTTAGAATGAAGGCTATCAGAAAGATTTTCAAGTTGCTGCTCAGAAAATCCAGTGCCTGGCATTACATCAAAGATCATAAGAAACAAAAAAATGAAAGATAATGCTCTATAACTGTTTAAAAACCCCACCTATTTTTTTACATATGCTTTGGTACTCATCGTTCTTGTAGTCATAACAAGCAAGAAGGAAAGCGCCATAGACACCTAAGGCCAAATAACATAGAAATGTAATAAAAAAATTATGTTTACACCATAAAAGAGTAAGGAGTACTGCACCCAATACATTATTAAGATGCAACTCATAGTAATATCAGTTGGTAAATTCATTGATACACAAATGCAAGCTTGCTTGAATTCAACTAAAATAGTAGTTACCTGCACGTTTCCCACGGCCACGGAAAGCAGCAACAGGAACAAGTACCAGTGAGTCCCAAAACTGCAACACAATATAAAAAATGTTCTGCTATAACGCATCAAACTCATATTTCTTGCACATTAAATTCTTCTTCAATTTTAGCCAGTTATTTGTTCGCTTTGAGGGCTCATATTTAGCTTCTCTATTCAATGTTTTTATGATCAAACCCTCACAACTGCAAACAAAGATGAAACAGTTACTGAAAGGAACAACAAAAAGAGCATGTTCAGCTAAAACCAGCCCTAAGCCAATAACATGCACTGTGGTCAAAGAAATAATAACATAATACAAGAAAAATAATGGATTCACAAGGCAAACTTATATTTATTCATCAAAAAAATTTCAGGTACTTCATTAGAGTTTTTATAATGTTAATTTGAAGATTTGAGAGCTACTTATCTACTATGGTCATACAGGCATATATAACCTGAAGGATCAGAAAAGAACAGACACAGGAAGCCACTTAGCTAGTCAGATACGCTAGAGTTCCATGCTTAAACACATGAGCTATAATTAAACAACCATACTTCATAACTCACAATTAGGATGAAACAATTAAGATGTAAATGCAACAGTAAATCATCAACAAATACAATTCAGTATACACTTGAGAAAAGCATGAGATCACAACCTTGCACCAATAGCAGCATCAAGGAATTATTGAAATTCTTCAAGGTCATTTGATGTTACTGCTGTCACAAACTGGAAAAATCCAGGGTCTTCCTCAGATGATTCATGAAGCCGCTGCACATATCCAGACCATAGACTCACCAGCATGACTAAATGAGTATTTTCTGACACTGGCAGGTCACTTGCATCCAAGAATTATTCTTTTTTTTTTTTGTCAGGCATTTGCAATTATTCAAAGAGCTCACAATATTTACATGCTTGAACCTCTGTTACCACATGATGTATAAACAGCATTTACAAAATTATTGAAAGTTCAAGTCCTCTTCATACAGGATGATTCGCAGGAAATAATCGTACACTGAGTTATGAACAAATTGTAACATAATCCTAGACACATAAAAACACTAAAAAAGCCTCAATTTCCATTCTCAGTCTTTACTCGAGGATATTTACTGCTCTTAATTTCTACAAAGGCTGTATGGCAAAAGACCAAAGCTTGTTCTGCGCCACACAACAAGATGGAGATAACATTATTGTAATGGATTAATGTGTGTTCTTACAGTAATAAGTACAAGAGAAGGTGTTTTGTCTCCTAAGCAAAGGTAGCGAGTCCCAGTGTTAGGCCATACTTCAAATAGCAAATAATCACAGTATATTGTACATAACTACACACGTTTAATCTCTAACCACATGAGAAGAAAATGATTGTGGCTTGAGGCAATATAAGAAGATATGTGAAGATTTGGCAAAATAATGTTTGAGAGTACCAAAAATATGATCTGAAAACAGAGCTAAATGGATAAGAGCTTTTAAGTGAAAAAGTCATCTGAAAGGGCAGGATTTTCGTTTCCTCTCTGTTATAAGCAACTATTTCACAGTCCAAAACAAATGATTTTACAGTGGACCTCTTTAATCTGAGAACAAAGAGCGAATATTAGCATCAACCGAGTAGAAACAACTCATAGCAAATCACTCACAATGAACAGGCAGATATTGCAGAAAAAACAATTTACTGTAATCCATTACCATTCAAATCAAAATAATTTTTCAATATTCAATAACTTTTCAGTCATTTATATGTAATAAATTAATCATGAAAGAATTAATTTCTTTAACATTTTTTTTTTTAATTTCCCAAAAAAAAAATAATATTCAGAACAAATGGAAATGGAAATCAAACTCAAAATCTGACAACAGGATCTCGTTTTCCTTTTACAAATGCACAGCCACTAACAATCAAGTAGTTAGCAGTGTAATCACATGGGCTTTACGGATTAGAGGCAGACTGTGTAGCCCTGAAAAGAAATGGGCTCCGCGATCCAATTAGTCTCTTTTTTCTCTGCAAACTTACTAAATCCTACAATTAATAATTTGTATTTAGTAAAATACCATAAAAATAATGGGACACAAAAAATTCCACATTTTAATCCAAAATTTCAAATAATACCAAATCCAACCCTCTCAAAAAAAAAAAAAAAATCCTAATCATTTTCTTTTTCTTTTTCTCTCTTGTTCACTCATTCTCCACCACCTCCTCCTTCTCTTGTTCACTCATTCTCCACCACCTCTTTCTTCTGATCAGGCGAACAATTACCGCCGTCAACCTCATCCTTTTTCTTCTTCTTCTTTCCCCAAAACTATTTTCATTGATATTCTTCGTTTCGATTCACATCACCAACTTAAAAAATGGGTTATTTATCCATCATTTGATTCCAATTATTCTCTTTCTCATTCTCACCATTTTTTAGAATCAATATAAATAGATTATTTCTCCATCATATTCCAATTTAAGGCTTGTATCAGTTTAGTATTCCAATTTTAATATATAATTTCATCGTATTATAATTTTAATTATATAATTATAAAATTTTAACCAAAAATGTTACCAATGTTATAAAATTAAAGATTGAATACGATACAATTACAAATTAAAATTTGAATACTATACTGTTATGTTGGATACAAAGAGTGAAAATAAGTTACATGAATAGCCACTTACACTTGGTGAGTAAAAGTGAAATTGTCAAAAGTGTGCCAAAAATTAATCCTCCCTAATTGTTAGGCTAATTTTATAATTTTACACCAACATTAATTTTATGTCAATTTGCAAAACATTTTTTTTTAAAAAAAAAAAACTATTTTATTGATACTCTATTGCAATTACAATCCACTACAATATTCAAAAAGCTAAATTGAAAATTTTAGTTGACCTTTTCTATTTTCCTTAATCGCACGTGTTATAAACCATGTACTTGTGAATATGAGCAAAACAGAACTGGTTAGTACACGTAAGCAATGACTGCATTTTTTTGTTTTAATTTCTAGAAACAATATAAATTAATGTAATAATATATCAAAATCAAGCAATCCCTCCCACTATGTCGATGGCTTACTTAATTATAATTGTTTACTAAGAAATTAGCGGCTGTATGAAGATAATTAGTTTATGCATGGTTGCTTTTTTAATTATAATTGTTTCAAAGAGTTAGAGCAAATGACTTTTGTCTGCTAATGTTTTTCTAATCACTTGTTTAGTAGACTTAATATCATATCATGTCTTCCACTCAAAATATAAAGACCAAAAAAAGAATGAAAAGTAATATATAACACCAACCTCAGTTAAGACCAATTCAGACTTGATTTTTATTATTTTTCTAATACTATTAGATGTTTAAAATGATTATTCTAATAATTATTATATGAAAGAAAAGTATATTAGTGAAAATCATGGGGTGACTTATTCTAATAAGCTGAAATTCTAGATAATTTTGAAAAATTAAGGGGTGACTTAAGATTAATGGGATCAACTACCAAAGGAAGCAAGGAAAGACCATTTTCAACGGAAATAATGATGCAACGTTAGTGTTGAATAAAAAGATTGAAAGACATTTTAAAATTTTAAGTAACCAAAGTATGTTATAAAACAATAAAATTATAGCTTAAATAAGCGGAAAAATAAGAACATATCATAATAAAAATGACAAGAAAATTTATCGGACGAAACAGTATTTTTAGGGTTTGAAAAGTGGATTCTAAAGACATAATCTTCGATAATAGTAAGTATTTGAATTTTCATTTCAATAAGTGGTCTTCTTAACTATTTCGACATTAATATCAAAAGTTATGTCATAAACCATTTATATTTATCAATTGTCTTATTTGATCACTTCCGATGTAGAATATTGGATTTTAAATATTAAAAATAAGGACAAGATAAATTTAATTTGCATACAAAATTTGGAAATTCAATTTAAACTTCACTATATACATAGTCTTAAACTGTAATATCTTGAAATTTAGTTAAATTTTGAAAATAAGCATGAACAATTTTTCCGCTAAAACACATTTCCACCGACAGTTAAAACATGGCCAAACAAAAATGAAATCCTAACAAAATTTAGTGGTTTCTCAGCATTATTTTATTGTTAGAATAATAATATCCATCAGCAGTATAAAGTGAAATAAAAAGAATAGATTAGTATTGATATGTTCACATTGAGTAGAAGAAGAGTTGACGGGGCCTTAGGTCAACGTTTCAAGAGTTGCGGCAGTTAGTGCTTCAGTCGAACTTGAATACTATTACTATCATTCAGTACTAAACTAAACAAAATATACAAAAAGAATGGCAACTTGCTGGGGCTGCTAGACACACTCAAATTTTATGTGTTTACACTCTAAAACTACTAATCTCGTTCCAAATATAATTAATTTAGAGGTTCTATAAGAAAAGTACAATTAACCTTATCAAAAAACTGCAATCAATTTGAAAATTTAGTTCTTTTGTTTTGGTCCTCAAAACCATTTCTTTATAAAACAATAACTTTCAATTTTTTTTTTTACTATTCATCCCCATTTTTCCTTATAATTTCATTCTTATTCTACTTTAAAAATTAACAACTCACACTCAATGACAAAAGTGGACTCCGTATGCACTAAAAACAAATGACATCCACTACAAGACAAAAAATATTTTTGTACAACTTATACTCAAAATACCAATAATCCCTATTATTTATAACCACCTACAAAGTCCTAAAGTTTCTATATTTGAAATTCGAAGGTAGTATATAGTTGTCTGGTTCTTCGTTCCACATCTAATTTTAACGAGGAAACGGTAAAAATATCATTCAACCAAGAATTATAAATGTACAAACTAACTAAGTTAATTAGTTAATATCAGTCTTTTACCATTAATATAAGCTCAAACCTGAATAAATTTAGCTGAATCTATTTTCACACAATTCTAACTTTTGTCTATCCTATCATCATATACTCAATTTATAAATTCATTAAGCGTAATTAGATTTATATTTAAAAATTATCAAATTTGGTTCAGTTATTAGTTGATTGCCAAATCAGGCCAACCTTACACAACCTTAGGTTCTATAGGCTTTTTTAGTTTTGTTTTTTTTTTTTCTCTAAGGTATATACAGACTATTTTACTTGCATTTATATAAAAGTATGTGTAAAATATTTTGAAGTCTAATTTATGAAAATTGTGATAGCTTAAGCTAAGGTGGTCCATCCTCTTGTTTTAGAATGTAAGATACAAACGTACATTTACTTCTGATTGCACCTTCGCCAAAACTTTTTCGCAATTTTTGCATTTTTTATACATGCATGCATTTTCATTTATTTGAGTTGCTACTGAGATTTCCGTTGAGGGATTCTTCAAACATTTTTTCAGTTTTATTCCTAAAAATTTGGATCACTTGTACTTTTTTTCTTTTTTTGAAAATATTGAACATGTTATTCGAAGGGAAAATATTATATGTTATAAAAAGAGATTATTGAATTATATACATACAAATTACAATGCATTCTCTAAATTTTTATCATGAATTTCAAAAGGTAATCTTACAGATTACAGTATATTTAATTTCTATGGATCCATATAAAATGAACGAATATTTAGATTGAAATTTTAGTTTGATATAAATCTAAATACACATTCATTTTAATGTAAACAGTAATGTAATAAGAAAATGAAATTTGTATCTGTCAGCGACCGATAGAAAGAAAATCTCTGATTTAGAAGAACAAAAGACCACGAAATCTCTAATTGAAGCGTCACGTAATTAAATTCACAAATCACATTAGCTGCTGCTGTAGAAACCACATATCATCTTCATTCCATATACTTTCCATTGATAATCCATTGCCCTGCTGCTCCATTTCTCCATCCCATCCCCAACAACCCCATTCTTCTCCTGGGTACGAATTCGACAATTTCTGCGCACTCTCAGTAGTATCCGCCAACAATGGGTTTTGATGATCGATCAGGTCCGATACAGCAGAAATTTGGGTTTCCGTAGAGTCTGACGAAGTACCCGAAGTTTCCGGCATGAAATTTGGGTCGACCCAATTAGCGCCGGCGACACCCTGACTTGAAATGGTTTCATCATGTATGGTGTTAATTACGGGTGTGTTTTGATCCTTGGAAGATCCGGATGCTGCCCGGATTCGCTCCATTAGACGAGGAATCCAAATATAGCGCATGGCGTCTCTAAATTGTTTGCTATTAACGTCGCATTTAAGCTGCTTGGCTTGCTTCTGGACTCTCGTTCTCCAGTAGTTCTTTATTTCATTGTCTGTTCTTCCAGGCAAGTATTGGGCTATTTTCGACCACCTTCAATATTATTAAAAAAAAAAGATTATGCCAAGAAAATATATAAAACTCCAAACAATAAAACCAAACAAGAACTGTAAATTACCTGTTGCCCCATCTAGAATGAAGTTCAAGAATTAAGAGCTGTTCTTCTAGAGTTATGTTACCGCGACGAACGTCTGGGCGCAAATAGTTAAGCCATCTCAATCTGCAACTTTTACCCGTTCTTTTCAATCCTGGAAACATTAAATTACACTGGGTGTTATTTTAATTAATCAAAACAAAACAGAATTAAAAAAGAAAATAATTCCGAATTCAAAAGCTTATTATAAGATACCTGCGCAGCGAGCAGCAGCATTCCAGCGTCCTTCGCCATGAATGTTGACATACTCTGCAAGAATGGCGTCTTCTTCCATAGTCCATGGACCTTTCCGTACTTCTGCATCTTCTTCATTTGGGAAATTCGCATAGTTGTCGTAATTCATAACTTGAGCTTCCATTTTTGACAGAGGAGAGGAGGTATATTGTATGGATTAGATTAGCTCAGTGAGAGTTTGGTTATTAGATAAAATAGGAGGTTAAGTGTATATATATATAGTGCGGTAAAGATAGAAGCATATGTTATTTTGAATTAATTATTGAGTTATTTATTTTAATTTATAGGATAGTGGACAGTGGCAATTTGTGAGTATTGGATTTTGATTTTGGGGTTGACTGTTTGACTTTTCAACATTCTTCGACACGCACACTCGAACCAATCAAATTAAGCACATCTTTGTTTTATTCTTTAAGGAAGACTATAAAGTGATTCATTTATTAAAAGCATGTGAAGATGGTTTGTGAAAATGATTATATTTATTTATTTTCTCCGACCACTTAAACAGTGTAAATTAATGTTAGAACTTATCGGCTATATTCCAATAAAATCATGAATTTAATTTAATCAATAAAGAATCCCGGTGGTGGTTTTTAATAGTTGTAAATATTAGATAAGATATTATGTTTTCTTTTTGGATTTTTGTGTTATAAACAGTATAAAGTAAGGGAAACATTAAACTCGTGGAAAATACAATTTTAAGAACTAATTTCTTAAGTTAAAATCTCCATTATCTTTTTTTAATAATATATTTATTTAAAAAATAAAATTTGAATCCTCTCATCATTTGATTGTTAGGGTTGTACATAAACTCTACTTAATATAAATTCTAACCAACAAATGAAATATGAACCGAAATTAGAACTAACGAGAACTATAAAAGGAATCGAATTTGAAAAAATTTGTTAAGTGATTCTAGTTGTAGTTTTAGAACCAAATTAAGATTCAATTTGAAAATATTTTAAATATATAATGTTAGATAAAATTTGAAAAAGGTCAAATAATTAAATATTTGAAGTATAAAATTTCATATTCTTTTAAGGTTGTGCAAAATATGAATAAACTGTAATCGAATTGAAATTCCAATACTGATTTCTACAAGATTTAAGACTAAATTGGATGTAGTGGCGGATCAAGAAATTTTGTTTTAGCCAATATAGTAACATAATTGGATTAGAAAAATATAATACCAGGAACAAATTATATCACTATTTAATTCTAAAAATTTAGAATAAAAAATTTTATGCTTTTTACTAAATTGATGAGTTTAATGGTACAAAATCATTTCTATGAAAAGTGTTAAATTTTAATTCATGAAAATAATGTTGGCTTAATGAATTTTGTTTTTTTTTTTAAAAAAAAAAGTTGGCAATAAAATATATTTTATGAAGAAGAAGGGTAGAATTGTAAATGGTAAAATTCTTTAGGGACTATAATGTAACTTCATTGTACAATTATTTTTTACACTCTTGATCCTTGTGTATAAGTTGTACATTTTTACAGATTAATACAAGAACTTTCATTCTCTCTATTTTGCTCCTCTCTCTAAAGCTTTTCTTCCTCTTTTACTAACATCATTAGTTTTAAAATTGTGAATTTTTTTCACTTTTAAACAAAAATATGGGTTCAACTTAAATTTTTTTTTGAGTTCATGCATAAAAAAATTCTTAAATTTTAAAATATAATAAATGAAAAAAAAGGAATGAATTAAATCTTTCTTTCGATAAATAGGTCCGCCATTGATTCGAGGTTTATAAATACAACCTAATAGTTGTAATATGCATATATCACACGTGTTGCGTTTGTTTTTTTTAAAAAAAAAAGGAAGAAAGAAAATGTTTAATCATTAAATGTTAAATTAATTTGGGTGGTTTGGCGCAAAATTAGGGCATCCTGCCTAATCCTAATGGTTGGTTAGGTGAGGAGAAGTGTAAGTATGGAGAATTGTAGGAAGCATAAAATGGAAGTCAAATAAGAAGCCACTGCAATTATGACTAATGTAAACTAACTTTGTTGAGTCATTGCAAAGAGAATGACATTAAAAATTTACCAAATGCAATGCTTAATATATCACTTGTTTGGTTAGTCATCATTGTTTGTTCCATTTCTTTTTTTTTTAAACAAAAAAATTGTATGTCCATTTCCAAAACATCCAATATGCCGTATTTCAACATTCCATGACATGTGTCCATCTTCAAATGAACCAAAAAGTCTTATATTCCCTTATTTAAAATAATAAAAAAAGATTAAAATACATAATGGGAGTTTGCGATGATAGTAATAATTATTATTATTATTATTATTATATTTTAATATAGAGAAAGTCTAAGGAATCATGTAATAATATGAGTTACATAGATAGTAGGAGTAGTTCTCCTATACATCAAATTGATATCAACAATGTTGTTAGTAAAAATTAAACTCAACACCTATATATCCTAACATCTCGGTGTAAGGTAAAATGATCAATCATACTACACTCTGATTTTCTGCAATAATTAATATTTAAGTAATAAAGAGAATACCTAAAAAGAAGCAATTAATAGATTAGAGATGGAGTGGAGAAGGAAACTGTAGTAATTAATATTTTAAGTAATTCCAATGCTATTGAATTTCAAATTTCATTCTCTTCATTGCATTTTCATACAATTTGGGTGCATTTTAGTAAAATCATATCTATAAAATAGATTGGAATTAGATCAAATTGATCATTGGGCTTTTTTTTCTTTTCTTTTTTAAAAAGGCTTTTTTTTCTTAATTGGTAAACTTAATTATTTGAATGACAAATTTAGAAGGATAGTTTATATGATTGTAATAAAATTATTTTAAAAATGTGACTAGATGTAGTTTTATTAAATTTTTTCGCTTGTCTTTGTGTAATGAGAAACTAAAGTCTTAATTTCAATTCATTCAAATCACATTTCATTGCCAGTTTAGCGTAGAGGTGACCTGCCCTCTCTTATGCAATGTATAAAGAGAAACAAACACTACATGTGTTTTGCAGTGCTAATCAGCCAATTAGATCTCCCCATAATTTCAAAAAATATATGTTTTAAAAACTGTTTTAACAGAAGAGAATATTAATTTAGTGGAGTATAATTTTTCTAGAGTTTCCACTCCAATACAAAAGATTCCCATATTGCCTTATGTTGCCATAGATAAAACTTCTGATATTCTGCTTCCTTTGAAGAAACCTACTTTAAAAGAGAAAAAAATAAAAAACTTTTAATTTAACAAACTTTGAGGATTCGGTCAATTTTGTACTAATCTCTAAATATACAGAACGAAAGTGATATAACACTTAGAATTAAAGGGAAATTGTAATAAATGGATATTTTTATCACTGACTTTTCAAATATTGTAATAAACATTATTTTAAAAAAAATATTAAATAATTATCTCTCTTTAATATAAGTAAATATGTATATTTATCAATTCAACAGAAAATCCGTGTATTTACCTATATTATATCGATAAATATAAAATAGAAATAAAAAATATTTAGTCAATAGTTTAAATTTGTTGACAAATTTATTATAATAAAGTTTAAAAAAATGACATTTGTTAAAAAAAGAAAATTTATGTAATTCTTACTTGCAAAGGTTAGCACTAGATTAAAGAAGACTGAGAAGCACAAATTCCTTATATTTTGTGAGAAAGCGCCTTCTCTTTCTTTTTTGTTGTGGTCAAAAGGATAATAGTGTGTATAGATTAGAACAGAAAGTAGATGAGTAAGAAACCACTCATTTAATACTTATCCCCTAATACAATTTTTGTTCTCTAAATTTTGTTAATTCCCATTACATTACTTGTTCAACTAAAATAGTATACTATATTATTATTATTATTTACCAATTAGCGTGACTCGACATTTGGACTGCTTATTATTATTATTATTAGTATCCTGTATTAAGTAATTTGACCATACCTTGGAAAGAAGAGTTAATTAAGAACTTCTAGATGGATGCTTAAGAAACACTGGAAGGAGGGAATTCAAATTGAGAGTTATTGGGAAGGAGGGAATTCAAATTGATAGAATCTAAATATTTAATGTAATTATGGATTTCTATTGTTTGTTGTCGAAAAAATGGACACCAATATATGTAATTCATTATATCTCAAATCTCTCATTTTGGATGAGAGAAAAATTCCACCTATCTCATGTAGGATGTGAGATTTCATCAATTCTACCAATTTTTTTTTTTTTTAGCATGAAATTGAAAATATCAAATATATTCCACTTATATTCCTAAATCAATTTATCTTACCAAACAAAAGAATTGTATACTCCATTTATTTACATTTTATGCATTTAATAAAATTCATGTATTTCTAATTCTATCAATCCAGACGACTATCGATAGAATTTGTGAAATTCATGGAATGTCAAAAGTGAGACACTTTGCAAAGATTGAACTAAGATTTCAGAATGATCTAAAAAAAATTATTGCAAATGAATTTAATACGATGAAATAACTAAATTTAAAGTGAAGTTTCTTTTTCCCAGTTTGGAATGAATTCATTATGAGGATTTCATTTGCAATGAATTGAACGTGTTCCAAATAGCTTTTAAAATTCACTGAATAGTAATATCATCTGCTTTAAACAATCCTTGATTTTAATTTCTCATTCAAATATATTAAATAATTCATTTTATAACAAATTTCTGAGTTGGGAAATGTAAACGCTAATGGGCACTTAAGATATATATTCTTTTTTTTTTTTTTCTTAGGAAAACACAGAGAGATTTATTGGAAAGGCAGAAAAAGAGAAAAGCACCAAAAAGAAAATGATTAGACAAAAGATGGTTAAAATTGAGTTTGAGTTAGAGTTTGGTAACAATGTAGCATGTAAACAATGCTCTACGTGTCATTAAACAAACCTGCAAGTTGAGTGTAGAGAGAATTATGGAATATAGGTAAGGTTTAATTGGATTATGCCCAATCTTTGTGTCTATTTATCAGATCTCAACACTCTTTATTTCTTTTCCTTAACCGCCCCAAATTGCATTTACTTTGGACACTTGTTGCTGTCTATTTCTATTTCTTTCGGGATTACTATTAGATTAGAAGGTGGCAGCAGTAACAATAATAAAAAACTGTCAATGTGGAATTCAAAAAATGATATTGATGATGATGACGTTTGGTAGATGACGACTGACAATAGAATTATTATTCCAATGTTACAACAAGGATAAATGATTCCTTCCCAACCTCGGAAATTAAAATAAAATAAGCAAATGTCTTCTTGATAAACATTCTGTCTTGAATTTAGGTGGGGAAAAATTTTTACCAAACAACTCCACTTTTACTTGTAAATTTATTCTTATTAAAAAAATTTCATGATTAAACAAAGTCAATGGTTAAAACTTGCTTTCTTTCAAAGCTGTGGTCTCATTGTTTGAGTCAGGCTGACTTTTGTTGGGTCAAAATGGCAGCTTCTACGACTTAAAATTTTCATTTCAACCCGGTTTTAAGTTTGAATAAACTTCAATGTAACTTCCTACCACCACTTATTGCATAAAATAAAAAGCTTTAATTCAATTACTTGCAATAAAAGATTTTTATAGACTTTAAAAAAAAAAACAAAGCTTCGACTGACAATTTTTTATTCTTTTTTTTTTTTGACCTTGACAATTGTTATTCCATTGCCAACGATATCGCACTCATGATATAAAAATTTAAAAATATGAATAACAGATGCCCATAACCTGATCTTATTTCGTTTTAATTATGAAATTAGCTTTAACGTTTGCTTTGCCCGGTCCAAATTTCATTTTCACTGTCCAAATTACCCCAATTATTGAAGACTAAACAAAATAATTAGTAGAAAAAAAAAAAAAAAAAGAACGGTGTAGATGTTTTCTGAATATATCCCTTGTCGTACAAGCAAGGGAATAAGATTTCGAAAACGACACAGTTCACTTTACCAGTATCCCACATTCGATTACCGATATTAAGTTCCACTATCAATCATTATTCTCTAAAAAGATATGAATAAGTCCATATGCGAGAAACTTCTAACCAACCAAATATTAAAGGCAATACATGAAAACTTTATCAAATGATTTTAATTAAGATACATGTTTTGGAAAAAATTTTTAAACAGATGTTTTGCAATCTTCTTTACTTTACATTGTTCAATCTGTCTTTACTACTTTCAACAATAAGATGAAATTAAATGAAACGAAGTTCTATTAATATCAGCTACTACTAATCTCAATACATTTGCTAGGAGATGTGTATTTATATAGCAAAAATCTAACCACCTCTCAAACACCTGCCTCAGTCATGCAAACATATGTATATATTCGGATAAGCTTTCAGTTTTCTGTAACTCACACTACGCTAAATGCAGACTGTATGGTAGATGAGAAACGAGACGCGATCGTCTGGGTGGCAAATGCTTGAATCTGTTTCTTGGCATCTGAATACATGAAAAGCACTAGTCAGTGCACAAAGATATCAATAGTCCAAAATTGAGACGCAACATATGAGAGTATTTAAGCATTAAAGAATATTACCTATAATTTATAAACCAAAAAAGAAGATAAGTTCCATGAGAGACTGTTAGTCCATGTTAACAAATAATAATAATGATAAATGCAAAAATGCAAACAAAAAAACCTTAGGCTGAACAATGTCAAATTCCTAGATGGGAGCCTGCAGAGCAAGCAGTAGGCAGAATGAGTGCATTTATTTTATACTTTATCAGAGACCAATCATTTTGGAAAAGTGGATAATTGGATATATTTAACTATCTTATAACTTATTTTTTATGCAAAGATATAGATCATTTGTTTGTTGGGTTCTAAGTTCCAGCCGAGGTGTTACATGAACCCCAACTACAATTAGTAAAAATCATTGCCAGAAAGTGAAGTGCATTCCAAAGCTATAACTCAGATGCTCTGGTGTCATACCTGTGTCGACACGACACAGATATTAACATAGAATCCGCGTTGGATTTGTGAATTTACAAACGGACAAGCTGCTGTAAATTCATGGAGAAAGAAGGTAATTAATCCAATCACTTCTACTACTTATATTTATTATTTTTTAGATAACCCATGCTTCTCTTTTTTTTTTTTTTTAAATAACCGATGCGTCTTTTAAATTCCAAAGAGACAAAATAGGAACGTATCTCATCTCTAAGAGTCTTTTGACTAATTTATAGCTGTTTAATTCTATAACAGCCTGTTTATATTAATTAGAACTAATATTAAAGTAAATAAAAAAAAAAGTCGGTAAAATCATCTTTAAAAACAAATAAGTTTATTTCTTCTACAATAATTTACTCCTCTAAATTTTGTTTTCAATATGGACTCTTCTCAATCTAGACTATAATCAGCGTGTCCAAATACCCGTATCCAAATTTGGATCCATGTCCCCGTATTCTCTATTTAGAAAATTCACATGTCCTACAACTAGACATGTACCCATATTCTACACTCATACCCAAGTCCAGTCCGAGTAACATAGTTCCAAACTCCTATATATACTTCTTTAATTGCGAGACCTCAGTGGGAAAGAATATAAAGCGGTTGGATCCTGTATATTACAAACAGACACTGCTTCTTTTAAATTGACGCGGAAGACATTAAATAGGCACTGCTTCTTTTAAATTCACTAAGATGAGAGAAAATATGCACTAATATCTAAGAATCTTTTGACTTTAAATCACTTATATTATTATCATAATAGGCTAATATAGCTGTTAATGTTATTTTAAATTAATATTATAGTAAATCAAAAGGTCATAACCCAAGAGGCAAATCCTTAATCAAACAAGTTTGTTTCTTCTACAACTCTTTACTCCTATAGAATTTGTTTTCAATATGGAGTCTCCTTAAGTTAAGATGTTTGAAGTTTCTAGTGGTTTGCTAATATAGTTATGATTAATGAATTGCATAAAGATATTATTATAGTCTAAATAATAAGCATGTCCATGTACCCGTATCCAAATTTGGATCTATTTTCCCGTACTCCCTATTTAGAAAATTTTAGCGTCCTACACTTAGACATGTACCCATACCCAAGAGGCCGACACATGTACCTGAGTCCAAGTAACTTAGTTATTTATGCTAGAAAGTATGATGGATTTGAATGATGCTTAGATATAGTAGTAGGCCTGATAATTTATATTAAGCCTCCAATATAGGTTGCGGATTTTATGCCTTAGGTCTGAACACAGGAGTTAGGAATTTGACAAAGCCAAAACCAGAAGTAAATTATATGAAGAGATATACATGTTCTGAGGCTGAGCCCAGCCTTCAAGGGAATTTTGTAATTCTGGGAACTCTAGCAGGTTGGTCTATGTTCATCTTAAGGGGAAGAGCCATTGCCTAAGCTAAACAAGGTATTTTGGCACGACAAGCAGGGCCAAGGACTCGTGTAAACCATAAGTAACAGATGATCTAGTTTGTCAAAAAGGAAGGAACTTAAAAAAAAAGGTTGTATTAAAAAAACCTAAATGGGCATAGGCATCATTGCTGAGAATTTTGAATTTCATGAAATTTTGAGATTATGTTTGAAATCAACAAGGAGAACAAAAGAGAGGTGAATGCCTAAATGTATAATTGGTGAGTTGTAAAGTCTTAGATGTTCCATACAATTAGTGGAAATGCCTAAATAAGGAGAAATGTTTGTCTATGGTACATAAAAATAACATTATCAAAATTGAAAATTTCAAAAGAAAGATGCATACCTTTGCGGCATTTGGTGAACCCAATAATATTTGCAATGCTGAGGCTCAAACAAACTCCTATGACAAGGACAAAATCAACCTGAAATCGTATGATTGAAAATATCCCAAGGACAATCCAAGCAGCTGCCTGTACAAACAACAAGGGGGAAATTTATGTTACATGATAACAAAAAAAGGAAAAAAAAAAAAAAAAAACTGGATTCAAGTGGCGAGATACTTCTACAGTACTAAAGCTACAGACATTATACATCAACATAAATTGTTTACACTTGGAGAAATGAAATGTTAGTGAAAAACTGGCTATTTACGCACCTCCTTCTCATATTCAGCTCAACTTAAAGACACATGCATAGTTGACAAAGACCTACACTTTTGTCTGTAGCTGCATAGAAGTACCTAGGTGTATAGGCTCATCTATATTATGTTAGGCATATGTAAGGTGCTTATATGACTAGAGGTACAGAATGTTCTTGTGAATTATTGCCAATTCCAGGTATATAAGCCATGATTTCATATCCAGATGTTATTTGTACTCTGGAAACTTTACACAAGGCAGAGTTTGATTTTTTGGGGTGGATAGTGGAAAGTTGACGGATAAGTCACCCTAACTGACACTCTACAGAACTGTAGATGAAATGTTCACCTCATACAGCTCCTCGTTCAATTCTTTCAAAGTCAATGGATCCTTTTCCTTGTTAGAGAAGTTTCTCCCCTCATCGGCCATGTCCCAAAGAGTAACTAGGACAAATTCAGTCATGTTTTCATGTTCCAATTGAACAGTTTCTTTTTTTATTATTCTCAAAGGAAAAGATTTTTCTTTTTACTAGGCAAAAGTCGAATACAGATGTCACGACCCAGCCCAGGGGCCGACCGGCACGCAACCAGACCGGAGTCTAACAGCATAAGCCTGCAAAATGATCCACATAACTGTCTTTGTCAACTACTTAGGCCCAAATCCACTAGTCTAAAATGGTTAACCCAAGTTGATTAAGTAGTTAGACATATATCATATCAAATCTCAATTAATACTCAATGTGTGATTTCACAAGCGAACCCATATTATATATATATATATATATATATATATATATATATAAAGCAACACTACAGATAACAAATTAGAGAAGATCAATACAATTCAAGTCAATGCTCATTGGGTTTACATTTACTAAAATTAAGTTTACAGCAATTAAAATTCCATCTCAAGCTACATATGCACAAGATTCTACTAAGATTAACTTGATAAATTCCACATGTACACAACTGAGAAAAGAAAACAAACTCTCAAAAAAAAAAAAAAAAAGAAGAAAAGAAAAGAAACTCTTTTACACACAGAAAAGCACACTCAAGATTAGGGCTGCAAACGAGCCGAGCTGAGTATTGTGCTGCTCGAGCTCGGCTCGTTTAAAATTTCACAAGTTCGAACTCGAGTCGAGTTTGTGTTAAATTCCACAAGCTCGAGCTCGAGCCGAACTCGTGTTAAATTTCACGAGCTCGAGCTCGGCTCGCAAGCTTGACTGGTTTTAAAACTCGAGAGTTTGGCTTGTTTTAAGCTCGTGAGCTTGGCTGTTTTATGTTGCTATTTAAGCTCGAGTTTGAGCTCGCAAATAAGCTTGAATTCGAGCTCATCTCGAGTTTGAGTTTTAGCTCACAAATAAGCTCAAACTCGTTTCCTGCTGTTATTCGACTCGTGTTCGAACTTGTTAAGAGTTAGTCAAAAATCAAGAAAATTCATTTTTAATGTCGTTTCAGTGAGAAAATGAAAATAGCAGTTTCAGTGAAAGAGAAATAAAATAGCAAAAAATGAGGTGGAGAGGCGGGTGACTTGGCTGAAGCATATTTTTTGATTTGGTACCAAAATTAATTGTTTGATA